>JAOEGS010003520.1:0-49349 GCA_025447755.1 Corythornis vintsioides
AGAACCTTCCCCAAATATTTATATGTATAAATATATATATTTATACATATAAATATTAGCTGAATAGTATGAGCTATCCCCAGCTGTTTCCCCACAACTCACCTCTCAGATAATCTTGTGGCACTGAGCACTGAAAAACACTTTTTAAGAAGTCTGATGTGATCAAGAGACAAAAGGACAGAAAGACAAAATAGCAAATTGTTGTTCACAGAAACATTTGTTGTGGTGGTCTATTCAGATCACTATCATCACATGATTCATAACATTTCATTCTGTAATTCTTAAACTAGAGGAAATTACTCTCCCTTGATGTCTGGGTAAGCAGCATAATGTGCAATCCCCTCTTGCTCAGCTGAAATATTCACTTTAGGAAGTTGTCTATCTGGTACAGTGACTCTATATGGAATTTTCTTTGATAGACACCATACCAAATTTCAGTGGTAGGCTTCCTCAAATTATGTGAACCTGCATTACATCTGCCCTGTGCTATCCTCAAAGCTACAGAGAATTTTAATAGTATAAAATAGTATACTAGCTGGCTTGTGATATATTCAGTAGTCCAATTTTCAAGTCTCTAGTGTCTCTGCATTAGAGAGGACAACCTCCCTGTCCAGGGATGGCATTTAACTAATGTCTCAAACAATAGTGATCTAATCAGAAAATATCCTTTGACAGCTATATCATGCTGGACAAGTCTGAGTGGGGTTGAATTAATTCCTTTCTGGTAATAGTCTTATGCCTGGCCATGTGAATTTTAATGATCCCTGTTTTAACAAACATAAATACTATTGTTCATAAAATTATCATCTTGGTCATAAAATTACCTTCTCCTTTTTAAAATTCAGCTGAAGCATTTGACTCAGTGACCCTCCATGACAGAAATCCCACAGGCTGATTACATGCCGTGTGAAGTATTATTCTCTGCCTTTTGTTGTACATTTACCTGTCATTAACTTCAAGTGACCCTCCTGTTGTTCTGGTGTTCTGAGACACTGTTAAAAAGATGGACTGGCTAGTTTTTGACTCTGCTCTTCATAACGTTTTAATTAAATCCCTTCTAGTGTTTCTTTTTCACCACTAAATCACCCTAGGTCTTGCAACCTTCATACGAAAGTCTTGCTATGTCCTTAACTTTTTTTCCTGGCCTTTCACAATTCTAAAATTGTCACTGTTCACATCTCAGGCTGCATTCTGCATCTCATATCAATGCCTCTCTTGTCCACTACTCCAGAAAAAAATAAAAGTTATTTGTAATGTAAGGATTTGTAATATAATTATTCAGCTTCAATCACTTCATTATAATCTGAGACTGATTTGAATTTCCTTGATACTGAACACCTCTTGTGTGACAGGAGCATTGGTAAGACCACACCTCATGTACTGTGTTCAGTTTTGTGCACCTCAATACAAGAAAGACCTCGAGGTGGTGGAGCAGGTCAGAGGTGAAGTACCTACAGAACAAGCCTTATGAGAAGCAGCTGAGGGACCAGGTGCTATTTAATCTGAAGAAAAGGAGGAGGAGAGCCCTCATCACCCTCTACAGCTGCTTGAGAAGACTTCGTGGAGAGGTAGGTGCTGGTCTCTTCTCACAAGTAACTAACTAGGGGCAGAATAAGAGGAAATAACTTCAAGTTGCACTAGGGGAGGTTTAGACTGGACGTTGGGAAAAAATTCTTCACTGAAAGGGTTGTCAGTCATTGGAATAGGCTGCCCAGGGAGGTGCTTAAGTTAACATCCCTGGAGGTGTTTAAAAGCTGTGTAGATGTGGTGCTTCTGGGTATGGCTTAGTGGTGGACTTGGTAGAATAGGGTAATGGTTGGACTTGATCTTAAATGTCTGTTCCAATTTACACAATTCTATGATTGTTCCTCAGTTCGGGTGTGGACATAGAGAATAAGAAGGTATACAAGAAACCAGGTGTAGCTGACTTTGCTCTTCTCAAGATCTGTGTGGTCATGTCTTCTGGAAAGCTGAGCAAAAGTTGTCTTAGGGGAGCAGTGCATAGGGGAATATGGTGTCTTCCCTTTCCTGAGACTTGTTCACTTTCTCTTCTACACTGACATTTGTTACTTGGGTGCAGTTAGGAAATTATACCTAAATTTATTTTCCTTAATCTTCTTGAAATGCCAGGAGGGATTATTCTCTCTAAACCTCTCACTTACACACTTTGCCTTTCAAACCACACAGGACTCTGAATCATTGAGCTGTACTCTGACAAAAGCAGAAACTCATTATGATCATTAATTTTCAGATTCAGAATCTCTGCCCTTGACTAGAGACTACATGAATTTCCAGACCAAGACCAGGTTTTCAGAGGCATTAAAATACCTTGGAAGGCATATGAAAAAATAGTGAGTGTTAGTTTCAAATTCAAAATGCACCCCTAAATGCACAGCAGTTATTCACAATTTCTGTTGAGAGGTAACTTCATAATAACACAGTTCTGTAGCAGTAACATTTTTTAAAGTGTATAATAAACATTGAAAATATGCCAAAGTGATGCCTGCCACAGGATTTAAAAGCAATTGTTTATGTTATTTTGCTTGCTCTCAGACTTTTTGCTTCAAGGTTTGCTTTATGTCTGCAGTAAGTCCTCCATAGCTTACAGAGTAACATAGCTGTGATCTTTCTTGCAGAGAGCTAACATGCTTAACTGTGGAAAGCTCTTACCTGTCAGACAGTGTATTGCTACCCTCTGCTACCCAATCCCTCAGCATTCAAACAAAGCCTAGTGTAGATATTTGTCCAGTGAGACAACAGAGATTTGGCATTCAGGTAGTTAAAATCGGGAGCACTTTCCACGCTCAATAGCATATTGTAGGAAACAGTGGGACTTTTTCTTTCTTGCTCTTCAAATGCACCAAATGTAAACCGTCTGAACAGTAACGGTTGTCTTTGTGTGTATGAAATAAACAGGTCAAAGAAAGACCCTATGAAATAGCTGTGCTTAGTGGCTTGTTGAGGAGGGGTGGGGTGAGGCAAGAAATTTGCTTTTAATCAATGTGATAATCAATGGCATATGGCATCGTACTCTTGCTTGACTCCATTCTTTTCCTGTACATTGCAGGCCTCAGTGGCTTCCCTATTTTTTTTCTCCCCTTCCTTGCCTTCAGCAGGTCAAATGGAAATCTGTATATTGCTTTTTTTTAAAAAAAAATACATATATATTTGAAAAGCAGATATAAGTTTTCAAAGAAGCCTGCAGTTAAACTGGGGAGGGATTGCTTAACCACTGTACCTTGTTGAGGAGGCTGTGATAAAATGCACATCCCTGCTGTGTTTTCCCCTACCTTTCTGCCTCTGTGCATGGCCCTGTGATGCCACTGGCCAATGGTAGCAAAAAATAAGCTGAGTCATGGAATCATATGCTGTACTTTATATTCATATTTTCATGAACTGCAATGCAAGCAGTATGAAAGAAAATCATAGTGTGTTCTTCTGAGCCTCTGCTCCTTTTTCATCTTTCAACTTTGGATGCATAAAGCAAAGGCTGTGCTGGTTACCCTTTGAGTGGGATTTGTGTTTGCTTCTAACAATAGCTTTTACATCTCGTATTTGGGCTCTTAATGGTGGCACAGACAACACAAGGTGTTTGCTTACAAAACTAGTTTAAAGGTTATGCAGCAAGACCTGCAGATATATTACTTTGTTGGTCTTTTTTGGAAGTGAACACCGAAAGCCACTGTTACTGCCCTTTTTCTCCTTCACACTTGACTATCTGGTTTTAGAATTTCCTTGTACTCACCCAACATAGTTTTTGGGAAACTTGTCTGTAGTCTACATACAACTACTTTGCCAGATTTTATGTAGGCTGCAGAAGGCTATAGAATATTTACATTTAGTCAATATCTGTTAACATGCTTAAACTAAAACCCTAACCCATACTTATACAGACTCTTCATGTTCATAAATACACCAAGAGTTTCTGCAAGTTATTCTGCAAGTAATTTTGGCCCTCGATAGCTTTCTTACCAATGGTCCCTAGGAACTGGGCTGTCTAAGCCAGTCAATACATCTAGTCAATAGTTCACATTCATGAAACTAGGCAATTATAGAAACATACAAGATTATAGACATATATTATAGAAACAATATATAATAAAACATTATAGAGACAACCATGTCCAGAAAAGAGATGATCTTTGTGCTGGTTGGATAGCTTGAGAATGACTGAAACTCTTGACAAATAGTTCTTATTTTAATGGTCATGTAATGATAGAACTTTTTATCATAAACATAAAACTGCTCTTACCTATAATTCAAGATAATGTGGGGTTTTTTTTGTGAAAACCAAAATGGACACAATCATGTTCAAATAGAGACTATCTTAGTCTTTACATCATTTCTGTGCCCTTCATAATAAGGGATTATGAAGGTTTATTTACTATTGACCACATAATGTGTTATTTAGAGAGGAAATGATGTTGTCATTCTAATGTCTTGCCTCTGTAAAGCCAGTAAATGACCAGGTACTTATTCCCGTGGCACGTGCAATTCTGCACTTCATCATACATTGCCATACTTCATCATAAATCCTGCTCTAATTTGAATTCATTTCAGTGTATGCATATTCACACAAAGTAGCTTTATGACATTCTCACCTATACTAATGACCCATTGATATTAAACTCAGTTCACAGTCCATTCAGACTCCTAACAACATTTCCCTTTGACTTCAAACGATTACAGATCACACTAAATACCTGACATATTTTTTAACATTTCCTTTGCTATTCTTCTGTTAGTAGACAAGCTGCTTCCAAACAATTTGTTCGAGAAGAGTGTGGTTGGTCATTTAACAAAACTCCTCATCTTTTGTTCTGGGTCAGCTAGATCCCAACACAGAGGCAGTTGTCCTATTTCTCTGGCTATTTGGCACATCATTGCCTTATTTAAACCAATGTGAAATAATTTATATTCTATATTCTTGAATGAAAACCGAAGGGTTTACATGAAAAGGAATAGTGATGATTAAAAAGAAAGTGAATTAATAATAGAAATTTCAAAACAATCAAAATCAGGAAATTACTTGTTTGCTAGGTGTTTTATTCATGGGAATGATTTGATATATACATTTGTTGAGCAACTGAGAAGACAGTTGGGTAAACTACACAACTTTCTGAAACTTTTCCTGGCCCCTCTGAACTTCTGATGAGAGATGCCTAGATTGCAGATTTTAGATCTATCTGCTCAGCAGTACACTTTTTTTTTTTCTCTAGATCTGTTCCAAAGGTCAGTGCAAGAATCAAGCCTTGGAGAGAAAGTCTATGTACGTGAATTGATTATTCTCTTATTATAGATGTTATTATGGCCGGGGCACAAAACATATGGATGACTTACCAAGTGGGAGACAACTTTTGGCAGTGTGAAGGATTTTGGGTCATTTTTGATCTTTGTTTTCATTTAATCCCATTCCTCGTACTCCCATCGCCTTGGCAACAAAAGCCTGGATGCTTCATTACATCAGCATTCCCAACATGACTACTCACATGCTCAAACAATATTTGTTTCTCTACTTCTTTTCCTAACCTCTCCCCTCCATTTTATTACTTTTTTCTTGACTCTCAAGGAGGCAGGTCAGATCAGTGCAGGACTAACATGGTTATAGAGCTACTGGGTTGAGAATGGTCTGTGTCCATCAATTCTGAATGGTGAAAAATACAGACAAATGTTCAGAACTTCTGCATCTATTTTTGTATCTCGGCCTCCTAGAAGAGCCATGCAAGGAAAGAGGAATTTGGAATGTAACTTTTGCATTCTCAGGAGAAAAGTTCCAAACTTGATTGTCCATGGGATGGTTTGTAGCAAAGTAGGTCTTTACTTGCTGGTATAATGAGAAGACATAGTGCTCTGAAGTAATTAGTAAATGAGTAAACATTTCAAGTCTGAATTTAGTCTTGAAAATGGTAACAAAAATGTAATAATTTTTCATGAAAGGGGTAAAAAAAAAAAGTGTGGTGGTACCCTTATGATATTGAAATTATTGGCCTTATGTTCTTTATCTCCTAGGGTGAAACATCTGTAGTTGTAAATCATCCTCTTCATATGGGTGAAATACTTTCAGCTCATCACTTCACCTTCTCAGCTCAGCTTCCTTCCTTCCCTCCAAAGTGGCCCAGCTGTACATAGAAACACATTCTTCTCAGGCTGTTGTTCTGCTAGTAATAGCTATGACAACCAATAAAAGCCAAATGTTTGAATCTATTAAAAAAACAAACAAACAAACAAAACAAAATAAGACAACCCAAAACAAAGGGAAACAATATAAATTATTTTAATGTTTCATAAAAATGATTTGAACACAATGTACATTTTCAATTCAGTTTTCCCAGGACATGTCCCATTCAATCAAGGGAGTGATTAACATTGAGTTCAGTGGAAGAAGACCAGGCTTTACTATTTCAGGCTATTATCCTATCAAGATAAATTATTAAAAAAACCTTTGCTGCTGCCATTGTTTCACTGTGTTTGAACATGGCCTCAGCATGGCATTGTTTTAACAGAGTGAATGCCAGATTTATATTTATAAAAATGTTTCAGATTAGTTTTATTTTCATATTAAAGAAAACAGTATGGAGAATATGAAGAAAAATACTAGAAAATATAGACAAACTTTGGTGTTTTAAAAATTTGTTTCTGGTCATTAGAGTCCCTCAGTAGTATCAATTAATAATAATTGTAGTAACAATAAGGCTTAGAAAGTGTATCCTCTGTTGTAGGGATTGAACACCCCAAAAATCTATGCAATAATTTCTTGAATATATCTGTGGTTTTGGAATATGTAATGAGAAGTTATGCCAAGATACTTATATCCCCTATTATACACAGGGATTTCAGAATATTCTTCATAGTTTAGCTCATGAAACACTTGGAAGCCTTTTCTGTGAGCAGGTGCTTTAGGATGATGTTTTTGTTTAGCATGTTAAATTAGTTCTAAGACAAAATCAGGATTTTTTTGCTCGTTGAAAACCAAGATCTACATAATTCAGTGAATAGACACCAATAGACTCGCTTTTACTGATCTTGGATGCTTCTGCAATTTGTCTTAACCTTTCAAGCGAAATATGGTCTCATTCAATCGTTCTCCAACATTTGTTCCCACTAGATACTGCAAGTAAACCTCTGACTTGGGGATTCTGCTTTCAAAGTAGTTTTTGAAATACAGATTTTAAAAGAATCCTGTAGAATGCATAAACAGTTCTTGGAGTACCGCACAACTTTCCTTCTTCAGAGAAATGCATAAAGTACGGTGCTACAGCTGTACTCCTCACTTGAGGGAATTTAAATGTGGGTCTGTGGATCCCAAAGGAAGCTGAGCATGAGGCAGCCATGCCTGGATGTACAGAGGTTTGCTGGACTGAGCAGCAGAACTCATCTGACTTGGACAGTGAGACTTAAGCTAAGCATATGCTTTGGTGCTTAGACAGAAAGAAACCTGCATTTTTGTGGTAACAACTCTGATCTCTACCTTTATTCATGGCTCCATCAGGTAGAAATATATGTAAAGAAGTATTAGCTATTAAAATCTTCACCAAATTAGTCAATTTACAGGGACGTGAGAAAGGTAAAAAGTAGACAACTTCATTCAAACAAACTGGAGAGTGTTTATGGCAAAGAAATAGGGAAGATCTAAGCTCAGTAACCTGAAGTCAACATTGTATTTTGAGGAATAATCAGAAGTCAGTTCTTTGGAGAAGGTGAACAGAGAACTTAGTTTTGTCTGAAGTTAGCATGGAGTTGGAGGTGTTCAAGAACTCCTGGGACCAGACCTATTGTTTATGTTCCTTTTCTCATGATTCTTATTTAAAGGAAGATCTGGAATAAATTAAGGCATAGAGAGTTTTGGAAAAAAAAAAAAAAAAAAAGATTGGCAAGCTGGTAGGGAATTAAAAGTGGGGATCTGCAATGAGACAAAGAGCTGCAATCTGGCACTACAGGGAGATGGAGGATGTGAAGAAGAGGTCCAGTAAAAAGAATCAACTCCAGTATGTACATTTTCAACACAGAATGTATATTCTAATGAATAGAAGGATATCTATGGGGATTTCTCTGATCTGTGGTTCGTTACTCGTATTCCCTCCTCAGATTTCACTCGTATTGACAATAAATTTAGTAAGAAGGCCAACCAAAGAATCTTCTATTTGTTAAAGTTTCATGCCATCATCAACATATTCTGCTCGAAGACTTAAGTTACTTCTCTCCACTAAAAATAATAGTTTCCATATTTTCAATACCTCGAGGGAGTTTGAAAATGACTAATTGATGTTTTTTCCCTGCTTTAAATCTTTACTGTATTTGGACTTAGAAATGTGTGGGTAAGTCAGCTAGTCATCAAGTGAGGAATTAGTCTCCCCAGTGCCAACAGTAAATTCTCCAGTTCGTTCAGCAACCAGTTGAATAAGCTCCTCAATATTTAACCACATCTATTGTAAACAGGCAGATTCTTTGCCTATGTTGTTTTCTCAAGAGAACCTAAACCTTCCTTGTCAAAATACATGTGTTACAATGGACATTCAGCTGCCTTCCTTCTAATGATGAGCTTTTTCACACTGTATAAGACAACACCTGCTGTTGTCATGCATCCATTAAAACCCATCCATAGAGTCATGTATAGATCAGGGTGGCTGGCTGGGAGCTGCAAACTTCCAAAGAACTTGTTTGTTGTGATGGGTATTTTTTTCCTCTCTTGAGTGTTGGATGCATAATATTTTCAGGTAACTCTGACTACTGTGTGATATTTAATCACCTCCACTGCCTCCCAGTAATCACTTTTATTGCATTATGCTAGTCAGCATATTCTGTGCACTTTAATATACATGAGATTGAGGGAGGAATATTTTCCACTGAAGGCTTTATGGAAAATTTTGCATTTATTGATTTCTGTTAAAAAACCCCAACCTGTTATTCTTAGAAAATCGATGAAAATGATTGCTGTGGACATATTTGTTCAAACAAACAAATAATACAGTATAATGACAACGCTATCTCTCATTTCCACATTTCACCTGGAGAAGGAAAACATTTGATCTGGAAAGTCTGTGTACTACATCAGTCCACAGGAATATCTTTTATTCATGTGTATTAAAAAAATATGCAAAGAGTTTCTACAAGTTGGATAGAGAAGAAAAAAAAAAAAAGTTTGACAAAAGTAAAACAAACTCATCCAAACAAGCCTTGCAGATCTGGGACTTCTGGGGCCAAACTGTCAGAGGCAGTCTTGCTATCCTTCATTGGAAATATGCTGAAGATTTCATATGTGTAATTTTTCACTCAGAAATTTTTGCATTCCAAGCAAAGCTTTTCACAGGAAAACTATGTCGTGCATATAGAGTAAGCCTCACACAGCTGATGATTGCAAATCATCCATTCTTAGTGTTTATCTATTAAAAACTATGGAGAAAAAAAAAAAGGAATAAAAGGAACTTATAAATTCCAATCAGGTAGCTCCTCTAGCTTCCTATAACACTGTGCATGCTTTTCCCAAGCTTTGTGAACACAAGGATTGCTCATTCAAAACTATGTTTGCAAAATTAAAATCACAATAAAAATGTAATTGTTGATGTAAAAACAAGAATCTGCTGTGCTACAACACATTTTCTTATTTGAGAATGTACACGTCTCACGATACATTGCATCACAGAGCAACCAGCTCAACATGTCAGTGTTACACGGCCACCAATTAAGAAGGATTCTTGGCATGAATGATGTTCTGCCCGAGGCCAGGTCACTGTCTGATGTAAAAGATTGGAGCTTCAGGGCACTGGTGGTTCTGATCCTCAGTTCTGTACAAACTGAACGAGCTGATCATTACAGAAACCTTGTGAGCCAAGGCACTGTTATCATCTCCATTTTACATATGGGGATTGAGGAGCAGTCAAAAGATGTCTTTGAAGGTTCACAATGAAAAATATGGAGTTTGATTTTTTTTTTATTTTTTTTTTTTTAGAGGGCTTAAAATTTTGCAGAACTTTACACATTCCCAGCTCAGTTCTCATTGACTTTTACTTGGCTTACTTGCAGGTACACTGAAATCAACAATTCAGAATTACCAGCAAGCCTATTTGGGGTGTCAACTGCAATACATCCCTGGTCATAAATCACAGTTGAAGGAATAAGCTTCTTTTCTCCTTGGGGGAAAAAAAAAAAAAAAAGAAAAAAAATTCTTTTATTTTTAAACAATACAATGATTTTGATACATCTTTTAACTAACCAAAAGTAGCATCTTGACAATTTTAATGGACTAATTATACACTGATGGTCATCTAGAAATGTGTTCATTTTCAGGTCTTTATGTCCTGACAACTCTAAGAGTTATCAGCTGGAAAATTGGCATGCAAATACAGAATTTCAATCATTAAAACCCTGCAGGACTGGATTTGCCTATCCTGAGGTTCTGCCTGCAGTGTCAAGGGAGATAAAAGGTTTCTAATTCTCTAGGTGTAGAATCCAGGCAGTGTCCTGATTAGTTCTGCAAAAGCAAAAACCTTTCCAATATATTAAAATGCACAATCAGAGCCCTGAGAATCTCAGAGATTAACAGTAGTTCACAAGGGTTTGCACTGACCTTTGTTTCAGTCTCAATTTGCATGAGTTTGCAACGTCTGCATTTTGCTCTTCTTTTCTGGTTGGAAACCTTGAATCCCCTTGCCAGAGCTTGGAGATGGTGGGAGTGCTCATCTTAACCCCAGCATGGCATTCAGAGCATCACTGCCAGTATCAGTTATGCATAAAACCAGTTCTGACAAACAACATTGCTTTAAGCCTCTTGACACTGCTCTTCCCATGAAGTATTGTATCTGTGAGGGTCCAGGATGGTCCTTCTGGATTGGTGTCTGCCTACTACTGTGGTGCTGTTAGGATGGCTCCATTTCATGGGAGACCATGACCCATCCAGAAATTCCCTGGGTATTTGATGCACCCTACAAACAATTATGCTTTCAGCAGAGGGGAGACAGGACAAAGTCTCAGTTTGAGGCTCCCAGGACTGTCCTTTCTGGGTCTCCTTTAGTTTGATCTGTTCATGACCTTTGTCTAACACAAAAACCTTCAGACCAACAAACTGCACCGTGTGCAAGGGTCATTTAACAAGAGGGAGATTGTGGCAGTCACTGAGACAAGTCTCATTATGTGGCATCCTTTTTTATCAGAAGTCTGGGGAAATTAGGGAGAAGGGGGAGCAGGTTGAGAAGAAAGGCAGTAAAGGGAAGGAGCCTCAGCAATAAGGAATAAAAGATGATTGCAGAGATTAGAAGAGGAAAAGACAAAGGAAGGACATGACAAGTGGGCAGCCTAGCCCTTCATTTCTACATGTTGCTAGGACCCTTTTTTTCTCCTATTAACTGCCTGTCTTCATAGGGTGGCAAGGTAAGGTCACTTCAAATGCTGCAATAAAATGAGAAATACCTCTAAATCTCATTCAGTCCGTTAATCATATATCATAGATTACAGTAGCCAGAAATGAAATGTTGATTTAGATGTTTGCAAAATAAAATATTTGGGTTTTTTCATCCACAACTCTTAGAATGAACTTCAATACTATTGCTCCTGTTAACTCACCCCATGCATTCTAATTGACTCTTGATCACATCATGAAACCACCTCTTGGACTGGCATTGCTAAGCAAAACCAACCTTCTCTGTGAGTCACTGCCCATGGGGCAGTGGAAGCAGGGAGCATTGTGTGCAGGTCTGTGAAAGGGCAAATGAAATATAGCAGCAAAGCTTTTGGAGATGACTGTTCAGTTCCTGCCTACAGCACATTTGGCCCCTAGCAGCACCCCGACTCTCATACACATTAAAACTCACAGATTTGGAAAGGGGGAAAAAAAAGGAATGGAGAAAGTAATCTAACACAGTCTGATATTCTTTTCATGTTACATTATGCTGCCAAGAGATACCATCAATCACAGTTTTTAAGAAGCATGGTGACATTCTAAATGGCCTATGAATATTACTTTGAAATTGAGACTAATTCCTTAGATGAATTTTAACTTTACTTCCCCCCACCCCCACTTTTCCATTTAGAGTGCTCTCTCTCTCTCCTCCCCATTCTCACTCCCTCTCCCCTGCCACCATCTCTTGCTCAGGATTTCCATGGTCACTGATGTCTTAGACTATTGTAATTACACTAGTGAAAGAGCAAGTAGTAGTATAAGAAAGCTTCTGTATAGCCTTTTAAAGCTTTCTTGGAAAATATTTTAGGCTGAGTAAAACATATGTGACCACAAAGTTACCTGGCAAAATTTGTATCCACTCTTCAGTGATTTTGAACCATTCATTTACATAATACTTCTGAATGCAAGGTTTTAATTGAACTATTTAAAAGGAGTATGAATTATGCCGAGTATATGACACTACTCCAGATAAACCCCAAACCAAAACCCAGTATATTAAACATTCACTTAGCTGTTTCCAAATTTTTACTATGACACTGCACCAAATTCTCTGTTATTGCAAAGAAATGAAGTACTAGAGAACTGTTATATATGGCTTCCAAATTATCCTCTCCTCTACTGACCTTACATAAGTTACTGCAGCCTGGGAAAAAGTCTATTAAGCAGATGTTGTCTGTTGAAAATACATCCAGAGGAGTGTCTGGTATCTGTGCTTAAATTCAGTCCAAAGCATTGTGTTCCTTAAACTTCCCCACCACTACCAGTTCTCTTTGCAGGAGTGTTCTGCACACTCAAGGAGTGTGAGGAAGATGACTAACTTGATATCTGTTTTTTAAGGACTGAGTAATGGTAAATGTCTTTGCAGATGCAAAATTTTATCCAGGTTTTGTCTTTAGTTTCCAGTATCCTTTCTGGTTTTCCTCTTCTTGTTTATATCTGTCTATTGTCTATTTCTAAGACTGATGCAAAAGGCCTATTAGCTTTTGTGAGTACTGACAGGAAACCCCTCAAACTCAATGAATTACTCTTTGCTCAGGCTACCCTGTATGTTCAGAACTTTGAGTGGTATCTGTTCTGGGCTAAATTGCTCCTAGTCCAGAATGGAGACCTTGTCTGTTAGTTTCTGCAAGTCCTGTGCAGAAAGATGACTTGGGCATGTGCATCTGTCTATACATATGTAAAGAATACACAGGTTTATAGGTAAGATTTTTAAGGGTGGACTATTTCAATAATAAGGCTTCATTTTTGAATGTCTTATAGCTAACTCACTGGCTGAATAGACTTCACACAAGCAAGAATGTTGGGACAGAGTTCACAATTTTTTTTGTGCAGGATCTACAAACTGTTTGAACCAGAAAGGGTCTTACTGAGCAAGTAGTCTAATATCTGGGTTGCTTTCTAAGGGCAAATATGCATGAGGAATTTTCCTCTTTTGACACTAAGCTAGTACTATGTTACATACCTTATTGCAAGCCACAGTCAGAAAGGATTTTATAGTATTTGCAGTCTGCCAAGATAAGTGATAAGCTAACCCATTTCATAATTTCAAGCCTCACCTTTCTGCAGTGTGATCCATCCTTCTCTGATCAGGCAGGCTGCCAGGCAGAACAATTTTTCAGATGTGAACTCTGTAGGTACACATTCCTACAGCAGTCCCATTTTGCCCCTTATCAGTCTCCTTTGCATGTGGTATCATTAGTTTTGATGGAGGGCAGGATTTTGTCCAATGGATGTTGAAGGGCAGCCCATGCACTTGCATGAATTTTTTGAAGGCAAATATTTGAAATATGCTGTCCTTCCTAATCACCAGTCAACTTTCAAAGATGTCTATCTTTGTTAAATCTAAATCCATTTTGTCAGTGTGCTCTCAGGTACCAACTATTTGAGGTGGATGGATAGGGCATTTATTAACATTCAGCTTTGAGTTGACTGTTGTAACCTGTGCTAAGACAGCTTAAGATTGCAAATTTAAATTAATAATTGCTTATTTGGAAACAAGGCAGACTATATTATTTAATGACCTCAAACCTGTAGTAATTATTTTCACTGCCTTAAATCCTGAGTGAAATTTTTATTTGGAGGTCCAAGTATATAATCAGAGAGTACATGATCTTTCTGGCCTTCACTATCCCTTAATAGGGTGTAAACTGGCATAGATCCACTGAAAGCATTGAATTGTTATTATTTACCTAATAGCTGAGCCATGAACTCCCAAGTGAACTGAAACCTAACTTGATTATAGACTGTAAGTGACATGAGGCAGCTGCTCTCCAAAGACTCTCCCTGTCGAAATATCTGGGGAAAGGGAGAAGAACAGGAGGAAGGACAAGCATAAAAGATAAAAGAGCTTTTCTTTAGGGCATGTCTGCATTATCTGAGGCCTAATACAGTGTCTAGTCTCTGGGTAATGCTGCCTCTTTGCCACTTTACACCAGTGCAATCTGGTTTTAGTCTCTTCATAGTAATGCTGAAAAACTGCAGTTGGTGGGACTCAAGGGAATTGAACGTCTAGACAGGACCCTGGGGTCACAGGATAATCCAGGTTGGCATGGATGTCAGGAGGTCTCTAGACCTACCTGCTTCTCAGAGTAGGGTCATCCCTGAAACCATGGTTCAGGTGATAAAGTATCAGAAATATTGAGAGCAGCTTGCTTAGCTATTTCTTAATTTGAGTCTTTTCAAGGCTAACTTCACAAGGGAACAGAACACATGACCTGGGACAGATATAATTGCAGTAGAGAGTGAGACTGTGTGTGTTCTTGGGCATGCATCTGGAGAAAGTGGGTACAGGCTTAGTAATTACTATACTACTTAATTGCTATATACCAACCACAACTCAGCATGGTACAAAAGTGTCATAGCAGGTGAGAAAAAAACCCACAAAACTGTAGGACCATTATTTCATAACATTTCATAACAATTTCATTGTCAGCAAACCACCATCACACCTGAGAGGAAGAACTTACTAGTACAAATGCATTCTGAAAGTATTGTGACCATGTTGCTTTCAGACCCTGAGAAAACATCCCTGAATTTAAGATTGTACCTGACCAATTGTAGCTGACAACGGGCTCTGTTCCACTGTGCAAAATGATTGGCAGAAGTATTGTCCTTTATATGGGTTTTGTGAGTAGTACTTGAATCTTACTATGAAGAGTAGTCTTTAATTTAATAAAAAATTTTTATTTAATTAAAAATACTTCAGATTTAACAGAAACATTTATTCTAGGCTGAAGAAATGTTTTGTTTAAATAAAAAATATTATTTTGCAAACCAACAGGAATCCTGAAAAATTATATCTTCAGGATGACCCAAACAACATAGCATGTATGTATGAGCTGTGATGGATTCTTTTGGAACAACCAAGGAACTGAAAAATCAGTTAGTTTCACAGATTTTAGCCTCTGTCTCCTTGAAATAGAAATTAACTGTAGATCAAAGAACAATATTGAAATGTTTTAGTCCCAAAATAATCTTTCAGGAATATATGATTATGCCAAACACATTAGCTATAGTGGGCATTATTTAGCCCACACTGTAAATTAAATATATGCAAGTATACCAGATAGATGTAAAATATAGAAACATGAAGACAAGATTAGTAATAATGAAAGGTCCAAACTGTTATTTTTTTTATTTCTCCAGTTAACCAGTCTCTGCATTAATGGCAATGGAACATTTTATGAGTCATTTTCCACTAAGTTCTCTTAATGCACTCATCATTCTTTCATCTAAAAGTAATTGTTTTCATTCACGTATGGTTTGCAGAGTGTTGAAATAGTCAAGTAACAGTGATCTCCCTTTCCCTGTTTTATTCTCCTTCAAGAGATTAGAAACCAGAAACTTGGTTGTTGTTTCAGGTCAAATCCAAAGCATCCCATTTTCTGACAGCTTGCATCATATTATTTGCACACCATGGTCTGATCTGGAACTGCAGTTGTTCTTTGGTTGGTCTAGAGTGGCACTTTGAATGTATGAAAAGGGATGGAGTTTGCCATCCTCTCAGAAAAAAAAGAGGATTTTTTTTTTCTAGGGCTCATGGTTTGAATAGTAGCCATCAGTTTGTGAATTTGCTTCAGCACATTTAGAATCTCTTTGCACGGTCTCATTTTCTTTATCATCTGACTGAGGGTCTTGCACTCTTCCCTTTTAGCTGGTCCCCAGCACCCTGAGCTAAGTTTTCAACCTGCCTTGTGTTTTGCATCAGTAGGTGCAGGTCTATTATGTAAGAAAGATTCTGTGAGAAATCATTTTAAATGGTGTTTATTAGAGGTAAGACTATAAGATGATAATAGCCTAGACAATTGTACAGCCCTTTAGGTGCTGGGAGCCCTGAGTGGTGTGGCATTGAAGAGGACTCTGATCCATACAGACTCCCATCCGTAACAGAGATTCTCCATTTTCAATTATGGAATTTTCTTGCAAAGAAACATCTCCATTTGTCATTTCTACAGTCAAAAAGAAAGTTGTTCTCACAAGAAGTTCTTGTTTCACTGTTAGCTGCAGGCAAGGCCCCACAGGTGGCTGATAGTGGGAGCCTCCTGCAGGCTCCTGGGTCACACAAAGCTGACTGGATTTGTCCTGCAGCTGAAGGATTTGTTTGGCACCATCTGGTCTCCAGACCATGCTGCATGTGCCTGGCTGTTCTTAGGCTCATGGGACTGAGGATCACAGACTCCTTGGTGTTCAGTGGTCCTCTGCTCAGCATCATACAGCTTTCTGTCTGTTCCTCGGGCTGGGGGAAGCTGCAAGGCCCAAATGCTGTTCCCTGTGGAATTAAATTAGCTGCCTTCCTTTTATTTATTTGTTTGTTTATTTTTGTATTGCTCTACTGATACCAGCCCCTCCACACTGCTTTCTCCCCAAATAACTGGATTCCTAGGCAGCACTCAAAAGAGATAGGGACATTTTCACAGGTGTTGGGGGACTTCTGCTCTCCACTGCATTTAGAAAAAGAAGCTGTGGTTGCTCTGGACATAATCACAAATACCCAAAGGGGTCTTCTATCAGCAACACAGAGCTGCTCAGTAAACTTCAGGTTAGGAGCCTAAATGCTGTTATGTGTTTACTTCTATACTTCACACAAACAAATTAAAGCACACTGGGCAGTAAGGACTTGATGACTGTGGAGTAAGACTGGCTGATAATGCAGCTGTTAACTCTTGTACTGGTTTCTGGTTCTAACAAATTTTGTGATACTTGGTAAGTGCCTCATAATAGTGCTGCTAGCAGTTTGTCCTACTTTTGAGGTTAACGACCAGTGAGATGATAGGAAGTGATAAAAGTGCAAGTATGTAAGAACTGCAGCACTGAATATCCTTCCTTTACCAGACTGTGTGCAACCCTCCTCATACCTTTCCCACAAACCTCTTGAGAAGAGTTTGTTATGCAAGCCTGCAAGATCTGGTTCACACGGTAATGGATGAAGGCAGTTAAACTTCAGGGTGTCTCTTTTCCTTACAGTTAGTTACTAAGCAAACTCCTTTTTTTTTTTTTTTTCTTTTTTTTTTTTTGTCTTTCTCTTCTCTCCTTCCTTGCTCTCCTTCTTCCTTTCTCTCCTTCCTCCTTCTTCCTTTCTCTCCTTCCTCCTTCTTCCTTTCTCTCCTTCCTCCTTCTTCCTTTCTCTCCTTCCTTCTTCTTCCTTTCTCTCCTTCCTCCTACTACTTTCATGTATCGCTGTCCATATATTGTATCATAGACCAAAAATAAAAATATAAAATTTATTTATTTTTTATCTTTTATGACAACTAAAACTATATTATTCAAGACTCTTAATGGCAGATTAAAACCCATGGTTTTTACAGGTCACTGTTAGAAATTAACTTCTTAGCCTGTTGATTTGCTGGATCTATTTAACAAATCACAGTTTCTCCCATGGTTAATAAAAGGCTATCTAGCCCTTTCACTCAGGAAATAATTCTCTATGTGCTATTGTTAATTATACATTTATCTTTGAAATAAATGCTTCCACTAATTGAGAAAGAGAGAAAGAAAAGAGAAATAAATACAGAAAGAAGGCAAGATATAAAAGATAAAAGGAGAAAGAAATAAAGACATACATAAAGTCAGCTGTAATCCTTTCTCTTCAACATGTTTGCCAAAGTTTCCAAGTGATGCATTTCATGGTGACATGTCACATGTTGTGTCAGTCATACTGTATTACTTTAGCAGACATGACTGACAAACCCCAGACTGACAGCACAATGCAATACATCATCCAGGAAATTAGAAAAAAAAAAAAAAAAAGTTTCCCCAAAATATAAGGAAAAGGATGCTTTTAAAGATTTTTCCTAATTGTTTTTTTTTTGTCTGTTAAATTCTGTAGGACTGGTGAGCCTTTTGTGAATCATGCACAGGAAGCACTATAGTTTTATTTAAATCTGTGTGTCTGGGATGTGGGTAAAAGTATGAGTACGTGTGTCAGGGGGAGATTAGATCTACAGAGCTTTACAAAACAGTGGGTTTTTTACATAATAAGTTGTATTTGCTGCTGGTCTGACTTGCACAGTTGTGTTATATGTACTTCTACAAAATGTCATACACTGTCTTTTTCCTCTTAACCATTTCACTCAAATTAGTCTGTCCTAACATTCTGTAGACTACTGTGGACTCTCAGTAGTTTTAAGCTGCCCAAAAGGTCATTAGCATGGGAACCTGTAGAGAGGAAGAGTAGAGGAAGAGTATTGTTGCCTGGTCTCTGCTTTCTTCAACATAACTAAATAACTGCACCGCTTTGGTACAACTGTAAGCACAGGGAAACTGAGCCTGTACTTTTGTTATCTCATCAAAATTAATCTCTGACAAAAACTTTTTTCTCCTTTTGTCTCATTTGAAAGACTTGCCTAGTTACAACCTTAAATGGGCCTGTCAAAAAGATCTGTGTTAGCTTAAGCATTTCTGGTAGAAGGCTGTGAATCTTTTTCTAAACCAGATCATATTGCTGAAACTGTATTTGTGGTCAACAAAATATGCTGTTATTCTGCCACCTCTGAGGCAGGGGGTAGTAACATCCACAGTCTTTGCACTATTCTGTCAGTGTTCTTGTTACATGACCTTGCATAGGTCATGTAACCTGACTATTGTAGAATGTGTGGTCAAGGATCAAAGCACATCAGTGTAATGTTGATCAAAAGATGACCTCTCTCTCAAGAAAAGTCCAGGTTGGAAATGATGTAGTTAAGTGGTAGCAAAAGCAGAATGGACAATTTTCCCTCTGCTTGAAGTGTGATTATTGTTGAGAGTTCTTAAATCTTTAATTTAATAAGGTTAATTTAAATTAAATGGAATGAACAAAAATATGAAGTATATCATATTTAAGCCAAGTAAACTGCAACAATAGGGTTTACTAGAAAGCAATGTAGTAGATTAGAGCAATGAGAATTTCAGATGGTCACTTTTGAACAAATTTGATGGTCTGTCAGTCAGCTCTTGAACAGTTACAAAAGACCATAAGGTCCAGGCAAAGCATAACCTGCAGTCAAACTTGGTACATATTGTATGCACAAAGAAGACTTTACCTTAGTTTTATGTGTGTTTGACCTCCTTAAGGCCTTGTGTTGCTCTAGGCTCTATGCTGTAATTTATTTTAACTACTGGGATGTTATGGGACAGGCAAAACAAAGGATTTTAGAAGGCTGCAGAAAAGACTCGGCCATGCTACATGCCAGACAGAAATGAAGCATAATACATGAAAGTTCCTTCTGTTTTGGCATCATCATCTGTGATTTACTGAGCTGGAGCAATGGACATATATACCTATGTAGTCTGATCCCTTTAGACACATCTATTAACCTTTTTGAAGCATATCGTAAATAATGGGTGGGATATTGAAAGATTAAGCCTTAGATGTAACATTCAGCAGCCTGAAACTGATGTGGGCAGATGCCCCATCTTAATTCTCCTTGCTCTACTTAATCTGCATGGATATGTGAAAAGCCATTCTTTCAGTTCTTGCTCAAAAGTCACTCTTCTTCTGCTTTCAGTGGGAAAAAATTATCAATGACTTTGCTTGCAAATATCTGCCAAAAAATGTTATGCAATAAATTTTATTATTAAAATATGTTGCCCTCTGCTTTATGCAGAAGCTAATAATGACTGGACACAGCACGTGCCTTCTAAGTAAGCTAGGTTCTATTTTGGCCCTCACAACTTCTCTCTTCCAATGGTGTGTTAAACACAGAGAGTGAGCACATTTTCATTTATTGTGCTGGACGAAGCCCACACAGGCTAAAGTACCAATGAAGTCGTTAAGGGGTGCATGAATGCAAGGGAGAAAAAGGGACAGAAGAAAAGAAGAGCTGCTTCAGAAGACCTTTTCTTTTAAGCAGTCCCTGTTCCTTGTGAAAAGCTTTTGGATGTATGACCTGTTCCAAAATCTTTTTATGGGTTTTGCATACAAATTCTGTAGAGAGCAGAGGGAGAAGGGAGGGTCAACACAGCAGGGCCTAAGATGTTAGGGTGAATCTAAAGTTCCATTGAAACATTCTTCCTGTCTAAAATAGGATTATTATTTTTCCAACTACAGAGGAATAGATGGGTATTAAAAAAATACCTACTGCTTCCTTTTTCTTGTGGCTGACTGTGAAGAAACTGCATGGCCGTAGCTTGGCATGTGACAGATAATTAGTGTTGGGCAGACTTCAAAATGTTTGTAATATGAGTCTAAAAAGTTTGTGTGCTTATGCAAACTTCTTTGGTCTAGAAACAGGGCTGACAGACAAGCTTTCTTCTTAGGGTATTCTTGCCACCATCATTGTTAAAGAATCTGAAATGTTGCAAGAATAGACTCTTGTGTGATGTTTCAGTAATTAGGCTTTTAAGTTTTGTTTGGATTGGGGTTGTGCACATCAGCATAGCTCTAATGACGTCAGCCCGGGAACTGCTTCATGAAATTCAAAAGGAAGGTAAAATAAATCAGCATCAATGTAGTTCAGTCCTTTTTTATCTTCAAGGAGCAATCAGTTTAATTTGGGTTTTGTTGATTTCAGCTGCTTGGGCCAGTCATAGAACAAGCATGAAACAAACCCCCTTGTTTCAAGTACCCTGCAACTTCAGGAAGGTGTTAATCTGTATCAGCAAATATCATCATTGTGATCTTCTCTGGACTCACTTCAATAGTTTCATGTCTTTCTTATGTCAGGGGCAGCAGAGCTGAATGCAGTCCTTCAGGTGGGGGTCTCATGAGAGTACAGTAGTGAGGGAGAGCCACCTCCTTTGATGTGGTGCTCAGACTTCTTTTGATACAGCCCAGGATATTGTCATGTCCAGCCTTTCATCAACAAACACCCCCAAGTCCTTCTCATCAGGGCTGCTTTCAATCCATTTGCTGCCCAGCCTGTATTTGTGTTTGGTGTTGCCCTGACCCATGTGCAGGTCTTTGCACTTGGTCTTGTTGAACTTTGAGGTTTGCACTGGCTCACCTTTCAAGCCTGTCATTGTCACTCTGGACGGCATCTCTTCCCTCCAGCATGTGAACCACACTACTTGGTGTCATCAGCAAACTTGATGAGGGTGAACTCAAGCTCACCCCTCCTATCTGAGGACATATGTGCAATACTGAGAGCATCAGTGACCACAGTGTGACTAGATCTGTCTGGAAATCAAGAAGATCTAAGTTTCATTTTGCTTCCACATTGCTCCCTGGGAATTTGGCTTAGCTACATGCACCTAAGTGATCCCAGGACTGATTTCAAATTTGTGGTTGTTTTATTATCTGATTTTATGTTCATTTCTAAAAGCTGTCCATGGTTCAGCTGCTAATTTTCTTGCTTGGTGGCAACATAACTACAAAGGAAAGCTACCTGGTTTGCTACCAAAATGTAACATAAAAATTATTAACTTTATTATATGTGTTACATAATGGGGTAGAGGTATTATCTGGGTAGGATTCAGTTTAAATATACTTTAAAGTGGTCTTTAAAAGGAACTAACTTCACTATGCAGCACTTTTATAACACCAGGGAATCTTCATTTTTTGACCACTGTTCGATGGATGTGAATGTTCAGGTCAGCATTCACAGAAAGCCAAATTCAGGGCTTTGAAAAGAAGCTATGATATATATGAAAACTATGATAATAGTTTATTATTTAATCAGTGGGACAGTCTCAGGCTTGGTTTTATACTCATGACTGACTGTTGAAAGCCTGAAAGACAATGTTCAAGGATAGTGGAAAGAGAAGCAGGCTGTCATTTCTCCTGTACATTCCCCTGACCCACTACATGCAATGTGAGTATGTGATAGGCTTATCTGCATTTTGATTCTATTCTGTAGTCATTGTCTCTGAAACTGTGCAAATAAAATAATGAAGACCATGACAAAACAGAGCAGGAAAAATGTCTATTTAAAGCAGCTGTTTGGGTGCCAGCTGCTTAGTAACAAACACATCTTTAATGCAATCAAACAATCCAGCAGGATTTATTGATTGCTAACAATTGTTTTAAATACAGTCTAGTAGGCTGGGCTTTTTAGTCCAATTAGATCAGTTAGTTTGAATTAGAGATACTTTGCTATTATCTTAAAAAAAAAATGCAGCTCAGTAGACAGCATATTATTTCCCTCCAGAATAAAGTGAGAAAGAGATGCATAGAATAAAAGATTTTGATGGTATTCCAGCTGTTTAGGGGAAGGCAGCAGTGTATCTTGTTGAGCCCTTTCACCTCAGCAACTGCAGTTCAAATCCATCCTGAGATCTTGAGTGAAGAGGATGTGGTGTTCTCTCCTCGGAGCCTGTTGAACAGTGGAAAAGACAAGGACCCCTGTGTTTTTGTGGCACTTCAGAGCCAATTTTTGCAAGAAGGATAAGAGAGTCCTGTGGCAACGTAACTCTTAGGGCTGACCTCTATCTGCCTGTAGTTCTATTCTTGCTAACATTGAGGGGAAATAAATCAGCACTATAGCAAGCTGATGGACTACATGGCACAAGAAGTCCTTTCAGCCCTGTTTTCTATGAACTTAAGAAAAGCTTCCATTGACTTCAAGTTTGAAGAAATTCTGATGACAGACAAAGCTCTGATTTTTCACAGAATTACATATCAGGCGTATCAGCACTACTCAGAAATCCCTAAGCATGTAGCTATTTTCAGTACACCTGCACAACCATTACAGTATTCATTAAGGGCTAAATTTGGATTCATCAAAGACTGTCTCTGATTTCCTGGGAATTTTTAATGTAAAAGGATTGAAAGCTCAGACCCAAACATGCATGCTGTATGCAGCAGAACAATGTGAAGTTCATTGCTGCTGATTTTAACTCTTTTTTTCTCTGCTTCAGAGAGCATGAGAAATATTGTATTCTAAGTGTTGGACACACCTCACAGAATCACCATACCAAGCTGAGATAACCATTCGAAAGCACATGCAGCTAAGAAAACAAATGGAGTAGATAATTGACTAAAACCACTAATGTGTTTTTTCGAATGATGTGTTTAGACAAACAAGTACTGGCATATGATATATTGAAACTAAATGGTAGTTTGAAACTCTAGATTCTCAAGGCCCCACACTGTGGGGTAACACTATCAAAATATTCACAGATAAATGGCTTTGTTAAGCCTTTGCTCATACTAAAACTATCCACAGAAGCAAACCTGTTGCCATTATGGTTATTCAAGTGCATAAGATCTGCTGACACGAAGTGTGCAGAATGGGACTCATACATATTTTTAAACAAAATGACCCATATGAAACATACTAGTTAATCTTAGACTTGCAATCTTTTCTGACTGTATCGTGTTCATTCTGCAGCCCTCGTTAGGTATTTTGATCAGTATATGGGTATGACAGCATTATGTACTGTACACCAGAAGCACCATGACCCACTATATTACCTATAAAACTTGTAATATCTTTAGATTCAACTCCAGACTTGACCTATTTACTTCAGACTCGTATCTTAATCTCTGTGTAGTCAAATCTAGAACATTTTTGCTTCATGGAACCTACAAATCCCTACTTCTTCCAGGTATTTTATCCTAACAGATACCATAGTTCAGTTTTTTGAGCCTGTTCTAAAATGAGTACTAATCTTTTGTTCACTACTGAACTACTGGTCAGGTGGTTGTGGTGGTAGGGTGATTGTTACATGGACAAATAAAGTACAGTTCCCATTGCACAACACTTTAAACCCAAACCTGTGACCACCATGGTGTAGTTGGAAGAGTGAGGCACCCTGATATTCCTCTTCCTATTGCCTCTTAACAAAGTCTCAGTGTCTTCCAGCAGATTAGCTCTGATGTGAAAACAGCCCACTTATCAGGTATGGTTTTTGCTTAACAGTTAGCTGACACTGCAGATCAGTAAGATCACTAAAACCACCAGTGTAGATCCACACCTGATAAAGTCATTGGCTGCTCTTTCTGATGTACTTTTTGTAGGCTATGCAGAGCAAAAAATAGACTATTAAACGTATACTACCAGTGAGAAAAGTCTTTTTTGACACTGTGAGCTCATATTCACAAGGAGGAATAACTTTCCCTAGGGTGGCTGCAGTTTCCCACATTTGGTTGTGCCTCCTCTTTCTTTTAGAGGTAGTTACCCATGAAAGTAGCATCACAGATGTTTTTCAAGATGTGCCCTTGTCCCAGGTCCCACTGTATGGAGTTATCTGTTGCTATGAGAACAGGTGGCACATCACTGCTGTTCTAAGAAGGCTAGGGTGATCACATATGATTGAAAACCACTTTGACCATCTCCCATTATTGCTCAAATATCAGCAGAAAGAGGATACCTTTGCAGTTAGTCCTTCATAGATATGAATTTTATATTCTAACAGTTTGACTCTGGTTGTTGCAGGACTTGTAAGAACATGCACGATGCCATGGTTTAACATTCACTGATGCTCCACTCCATTCAGTGGCAGGTACTGTGCTAGATCTTCAGAAACACTGCTATGACTACAGTAGATGCCACAAATGAGTGTTCAGGCTTCCATGTGCCAGGCACTATATAAACACACTCATAGACAATCCTTGAGTTCCAGTTTTTACACACTATTTAGATGAAAGTTGAGAAAGAAAACAAAGGCCAAAGGAGACTAAAATTCTTTGCAGATTCATCCATGGAAGGGACACAAGCTCTTTTGAGCCTCAGAACTAGTAGCTCCAAGGCATCTCTGACAATCAGATATAAATTTTACACATCATTTGATAGTCAGTTGTTTCCTTATCACTAACCCCAGGATATAATACTATAGATTGAAAAAGTCTATTCTAAATTCTTTAGAAGAGTAGGAACACTTACTGTGAAGATACACCAGAGCAGTATCATATAGGAAAAATGTGACATTTGCTATTATAAAGAGTGAATGGAATGTTCAATTGTATGGGGTTTCTGGCTTAGAGTTCATGAGCATGTTTCAGTATCATCTGGTGCATGTAGGCAACTCAGCCTTGATTTGCCTGTCTATGGCCTTATCTATGCAGGGATGACACATGGGGAGCTGTGGAGATGGTTCAGCTTTGAGTTGTCCAAGACTTCAAGTTGATGGTTTGCTTGGGCCTTTCAGCTTAAATCTGTGAGATCAAATAAATCATTTGCTTAAACCTCTCAATCCAGTCCTCTTTTCACCACATTATTTTATTACTTAAAATTCCATTGATAAGGAAATACATTATACTAGCAGACCTATGTGCCTATTAAGTATTATATTCTATGATCTAAAGAATTGAACCACATTTGAGTCCCTGTTATATGTTGGACATCAACATATTCTTACTCCTACAAAAGCTAAAATCAGAAAAGGAGAAAAGGTTTCCAGGTTTTTTATTGTTTCGTTTTGGGTTTGATTTTTGTTTGTTTGTTTTTGTTTTGTTTTGTTTTTGTCTGTTATGAAGATAATCTAAATAGCAAAGTCAGATAAAGCATGGGAAAAGGCCCAGATACAAGGAAAACCTAAGGGTGGAAGAACTCTGATCAAGTGCAGACAGCTGTAATTTATACAACATAACACCTCCTGAAGCAAAAACTCAGATAAATTGTTCCCTAAAGATGCCTGTTTCTCTCAGTTGATACTAAAAGGTACAAGGGGTAACTGGCTCAGGTGCTTGCACTGCAAATCTTTAAAGTTAGATGAGATAAATCCTGTGCATCATGACCTGTCTTAGGTCACAGAAGACCTCTCTGGTGGGTTTAAGAACAGGGCTAGATCTGTAGTTCAGCTGACCAAGAAGCATGAAAATGTCTAGTCTGGATTTTAGGATTATAATTTCATATTATCTACATAATTTGAAGAAAGACCTAAACTGTGCTTACAGTTACTTGACTTTAAACAGAGAGATCCTGGATAGATAGACAAGCCCAGAAGCAATTCCAGGTTTCCCCTTTCCTGGGTGCTGTATTCAGTGCTAATTGGAAAAAAAAAAAAAAAAAAAAAAAAAGTGATGAGAAGATTGACCTGGAGAAAGGTAAATGTGTTTAAAAATGCATTTGACACCACTATCACAAAGAGGTTTTTTTATATCAAGTATGTGTGGGGATAGATTCTAAGCAAAGAGGTTTCACATTCCTTAAGTGTATGACTCAGACTGAAGCCATCTTATACTAGAAGTGTGCTTGTCACTTTCAGAATAGATTGGTAGGAAACCCCCTGCTCCAAACTTCCTACTCTTATTTTTTTTTATATTTTTCTATTTTTCTTAATTCTCAGTATAAGTCATTTCCCCCAAGTATTTTTGTTTCATAGAATCACAGAATAGTTTGGGTTGGAAAGATCATCCAGTTCCAAGACTCCTGCATG
This sequence comes from Corythornis vintsioides, assembly GCA_025447755.1. Taxonomy (NCBI): domain Eukaryota; kingdom Metazoa; phylum Chordata; class Aves; order Coraciiformes; family Alcedinidae; genus Corythornis; species Corythornis vintsioides. The sequence continues at coordinate 26,627 of JAOEGS010003520.1, forward strand.
ACCATCTTGCACTACATCAGGTTTCTCAAAACCCTGTCCAACCTGAGTTTGATCCTTATCTTCCATTCATATGCCCTTATAATTCTCCTCAGAGCTGGCTGAAATGGCAAAAGGAGATCTGCAGATAAATGGGGAGTGGACACATGCAACTTCAGCCTTTATTTCAACCCCCAGCCCTCAGTTGCCAGTGGGACATTATGAGGTATGTGGGAGTTTGAATGCTACCTCTTTTGTTCTGTTTTTAATGAGGTAGCTAGAAAGTGCTGTAGCAAATTTTTTCCATTTCCCATTAGTGTAATAAACATACAACTCAATATTTGTTCCTATTTTTCATCTCTCTAAAATTACTTAAATACAGATGAGTAGTATGAGGTGACTCATGGCACACTGATCGAGGCTGGAAAGTGATAGAAGATTTAGTCTTCTTATCTTCACTATTATTGGTTCTTTTCACCATGTCATATGGCCTAGAATGGTCATATGTCATATGGCCTAGAAAAAATCATGTTTCATCTTGCATGTTCAGACATGTAACAGCTATCCATGCACACATGATTTGGCATCTATAAACCCAGATATTGCTTCTAAAAATCAGGTTCAAGTATTTTAACTAAATTCTGATGCAATTTTCTCATTTTGTCTACTTAATGACATTTAATATTTCAAATTTACAGGAGTAAAAGTCAATCTGGCTTCAAAACCTTGCAATGTAATTAACTGAGACTTTATAAAAAAACCACAATTTGCAAGCCAGCACACTATTAACATATTCATATTCTGACCCTTTCTGTATGAAGCTCATGAATTCAGTTGTGCTACATCTATAGGATGCTGTGACAGAAGTAGAAAAGTGAAGTAATGTAGCTCAATTACACCAATCAAAAGGTTGCTGTGTTCAAAGACAAGGATTAGTGTTAATAATTTTTCTCCAGGGAAGAAAATGCTCGATCCAGGTTCCTTTAGGGCCTGTAGATCCTTGTCAGGATGCAGAAAGGAAAGGATTCATGTAACTAGGTCATTTCAGCTTCTTTTGTTTGGCAAGAATGGCCTATGAGATAAAACATTAGGAGATGCTTTCCTACATAATTGTTGTTTTATTATCATTGACTACATTTACTAGGGTTATATAAATACATTTGTAAACAGAAATTGTTTAGACCTTTAAAAACTCCCATAAAAACACAAAAACATTCTTCAATACTGGTTCAAGACTATAAAATTACATTTATTGTTATTATACGATGGAATAATAATTATAGGCAGTGCATATAATGCACAGATATTATTGCATTTCTCTTTGTATACACTCTTGCTATTTTCAAATTGTTGCAGTAACACAAAGTAGCTCAAGCTGAGACAATACATCTTAGGCATTCTATTCACATTTGAAATAGGAAATAAATCTGTCTGCAGCCAGTTTATAACAAGAGTTTACCTCCCTTCTTCATCATTATAATAATATAGTCCAGAGAACTGCAGGCAGAATATTAGATACACGTGTAGCACTTGCAGCTCCAGCAGATGAACAGCTTCTCTAAGTTTGATATCACTGATGAGTTTTAAGGAGGCTAATAAAGGGCAAAATCAGAGGTGAATGCATCCAAGCCTGATTAAGCTTAATCGGACTGCTCTCAAAGATAGCAAAGACTCTCATTAATGCTCTTCTATCTCCTGCCACAAGCCCAGGAGAGTGGTACCCCTGTTTGTCCACTTCAAAATATTTTTTTTTTTCTCATCTAATCTCATTAAAAAACATACAGATAATATTGTGATGGCTTTGCTGTTTTTTCCCTGGAAGTTCCCTCTTTACATAAAGCAAATATTTGAATTAGGGCAAAATGTGGTGGTACATAATGGAAAGCAGGAAGGTGGAGGTAATGGCTTTTAGCCTATTTATATTCTGATATATTATTAACACTTGTCTTGGATTTCTTTGAAATTTCAGGACTGAAATTCAGTCCCTGATAAGTCAATGACAAAACTGTTTCTGTGTTGTTAAGATCTTCCTCTGATAACAAGCTGCAGGAAGGGGAATGCAAGGCAGATTCCCGTGCTTTTATATTCACAGTGTCCCTGGCAATTCTTAATTTATACAGGGCTGGGTCAGATTCAAAGCTTGCCACATATAAATATTTCCATTCTTAAGTTTGCTCCAATTTCAGTTATTTTGATTTCTTCAAATGAACAAAGATGTCTCTATGACTTTAAAATATACTGACAAAATACACGCTGTACTATTTCCCCATTAACAAAATGCAATTATTTGGGAAGAAATTTCTGCATATATGTGTAAAGGTGAAATAAATAATTCATACAAAATATACTGTGCATATTGTGGTTTTCTGCAGTTATTATACGAATATGTTATTAACATGCTTAGGCTTCTATAGAGGTTTCATTTTTCATGTCTTTTCTATATGCTTCTTGTTTCCCTGTCCTTATGAAGCTTCTAGCATCTTAAATTATGTCACATCAAAATGGTTTGTGGGAGAGACATAAGAATAAGGTCTTCAGGGGGTGGGTTTAAATGGCTTCATGGCTTCCTAGGTGTGTGATTTTTCTCTCAGTCACTATAGCTTTATGCTGTTAACAAGGTAGGAAAGAAACTTCTTGTTTGTTTAAAGGGTAAGAATTGTGGTTTCTTCTCTTACACAAAACAAACAAAATGCTTTCCATTTTTATGCAATACAAAACTCATAAAATGTCCACAAGATAATAGTAGTTCTAGGTGATAAATATTCTGAAGAGGTCAAAATGGAATTTTCAAACTTTGTTGTAATGTATCATTAATTTTTTTTTGAGTGACATATCCTCACATTAGACAGGTTTCAAAGAATATGCTTCCTATGAATTCTTATTTCCTAGAAGACATATGTAACAACAAATAATTTACAACAGTTCTAACTTTTTATCTTTCTTCAAAGTTCTGTGGTACCTCAGTGTAATATTGATATATACTAATGAAATGGCAAGAAAAATCTATTATTACTAATTGCTCATATAAGCCTGATTACGAAAATGCTTGAAAGATGAATGGTCAACATCATGATAATTATATTTACACTTTTTTTTTTGGTCTTTGTCCTCTGAGTGGATTTTGTTCCATTTTAGAGTTTTGCTGGTTAATTTACAGTGGGGGAAATTTTAATGCTATCTTACCTGATATAAATTTTATGGTTTATATGTTTATTAGTATACAAACTATATTAAATCTCTGACTTCATGTATTCCAGTCCCTCACAATAAGAGGTTGCAGGAACACAGATTTGAATGGCTAGATATACCTCTTATTTCAGTCTTGGGCTTTATGCAGCTATGGGCAGGGAATTGGATCTGGTTTGCCTCTTAAAAAAGAGCTCTGTCAGTAATTTTTGGTGTGAAAAGAAGCAAGGAGACTTGATCAAATAGCTACACTTCATTATTAAAAATCAGATAAAATAAAAAAATCAGGAGAAAGGACAATAACTTTCATAAATCTCTCTCTCAAAAAAAAAAAAGAAATAGAACTTCCAGATGGCTCTTAGAACTTATAGGAGGGTTCATTTTATTCTGTATTACCTTTAAATAGGTGATTGTACTTATTTACAGTAAGCAATTTTGTAGAGTTTTTAGGACACTTGCAGAGGAAAGCTTTATTTTCCAGTCTTTTTCAAGTGACATTCATTTGACCAAATGTGGATGTTTGAAATGTATTTCTGAGTTAATCAATATAAGCTTCCTTTATAGCAAATAAAGGGAAACAAATTTTATGAGCAATAAATCATTAAATAGTAGATGTCTGAAGTAAGTCAATGACTTTAGTCTGACTAGTTCAGAGATAAAGTTCTACTCTCTTCAGGCCTGAAGTTGGGTGAACTCTGAGTCTACCCACAAGAATTCTGAACTTTTTTGACTTACAAAAATGTGCTGACATCCTCTGCTCTATATATTTAAGAAACTGAGTGATGTTTCTCTAGGTCTGTAAAAACTATTATTAGACACGAGCAAAAAGGGATGGTTTATGTTTAGTTTCATTAGCACAGACTCGTTTTGTGCCTGAAGTAGTTCGAGTGTTTCTGTTCAGGACTACACAATGAGGTCATGAGAAGGGGAGAAAGCAAACTGAATCTATTTCCCCTTGTGCATCTTGAATAGGGTGTGAAATTGCGCTAATGTAATTCCAATGAAATAAATCAGTTTTAGTATTTTCAGCCTAAGAAACAATTTTGGTATTTGCTTCCATGTAACAGTGCATCTCAGCTTATTACCAGCAGTGTGAAAAAGACACAGATGCAAACTTATCAAAGACTAACCAAGAAAGGATATCTCTGATCCCTTGATTCCCTTAGGGGAACTCCTTCCACTTAATGCTGTGCAAGCTAGTTATTTTCTCAAGCTCTCTGGAGGCTTCTGAAATTTATTTCCAAAGGTGTCTATTCATAAGATGTTGTGGGGTTTTTTTTATGCTGTTTTGCATTATTTAGAGAGGAGATTTTATTTATTTATTTATTTTTAAACTTAGTCATTAGATTATTTCTCTTGCCTTAATATTCCCCTAATCTGAGATAACCTTTTATAAGGGGAGAAAGATTAACTAATTTTGAAAATTCTGTCCTGTTTTTCATAGGGGATAAATTTGTGCTGACTCACTCATTTAGCAGAAAGTTCATTCATTTAAAAATGTTCTGATTTTTGCAGTATATAAGCATACCTCCATCTCAAAGGAAATCTTGTTTCAGGAGAGCCTTTTTCAGGCATTAGTTCCATAGAAACATAGTTTTCAAGTATGCTAACTCTTATTGATTAAAAAAAACCAACTTGCAGAGCCACATAGTAACACATCAATGGCTGAGCCAATAAAAACAAATAGCATTGTAACCGATCATACACAAAGGTGGATTCTCAATGGGTGTATATCATCTTTGCTTCATTAACCTCAATGCAGCTAAATGGATTTTACATAAGCCCTAGATACATCTTTAATGTGTGAATCTGTTAAAAATAACAATTTTAAATAAAAAATAACTCAAAACATTTATTAAGAAATCAGAATTTGTAATATTTTTTTAATGCCTATTTTGGAGAGGCACAGTTCTTCTGTCTGAAGAAATTCTGCTTCTTGTAAAATATTTCTGGCATTTTTTGAGACCCTAAATTCTTCAAGAGAAAGTTAAAAAAAAAAATCTTCACTTTTCTTATCAGACTTCTATGTACATGTCTTCATTTTGGTTTAAAGTTCATTTAGGGCTTGTGAAAGTTGCTTAACAAACAGTCCTGGAGACTGAAATGATGTTGTGATATATCAGAGGATAGTAACTACCCATGGCGTGAGCTTCCTCTTCTAAATTGTCATTTCTTAAACCAACAAAGACAAAATAAAGGGAGAACAGAGCATAAAATCTGGGCTGCAAATTAGTATAAGGGGAATAGAGTTTGATGCTTCAGTTTTTCTGCTAGGAACCTCAGTGCCATTGAGTCTTTGTCAAGTTCTTGGATTATTGTAGAAGCATAGATTCTACCACAAATCTTTTTGATACTTCTGATGACTAAAACATAATCCTAGACTTTTTAGGGTTGGAAGGGACCTTAAAGATCATCTAGTTCCAACCCCTCTGCCAGGGGCAGGGATGCCTTCCACTAGGTCAGGTTGTTCAACATTATGGACACTCTAGGTTTTGAGGTGGTTCATCTCCACTAAAATCACTCAGTCTGAGCAACTAACTTTGTGTTTATTTATTTCCAGTGATATACCACAGAGGTGGGAATCTCAATAAGTTGTTCCTTCTTACAATAGAAGTTATATTTATATATATATATATATATATAAGTTGTTCCTTCTTCTCCAGAGGCTGTGACTGGCTTGAAAATTCCACCATAGTGTTTTGGTGTTGAATGAAAAATAAAAGAATAAAACATATATTCCAACAGGACCAATAAAAGCAACATATGAACAATCTTTGGATTGGAGAAGTAAATCTTGTTACTTAGCTGAAATTTCAGAAGCCCTTAAAAAATGTTCAAAAAACTACACTGATGAGTTAGATGTAGCTCAAAATAAACTGAAAAAAAGTATTGCATGATACCTCTTGGAAACGTTCCTTCTATTTCATGGCCTTGGTTAAATTATCAATGACATCAACTGTTTAAATTATGGGGGAAATAGTCTTTTTTTTGTAGCTACTCTGCTCAGGAAGAAATAATGTATTTAATCTCTTTCTACACAGGTGGCTGATACTGGGAGTTTTTATCTGTGATGAGACTGCCTTTAATAGCATGTCCCCAATTTGTATTTTATATTTGTGATATTATTAGTAGAGTTTTTCAATTGTTCATTGAATATAACATTGTATATGCAGAGTAATGTCAATGTACATGGTGTCAGTGAAGTCAGGCACAAGGTGCTTACAGATCTGCAATGTGTTCACTGGGTAATTTTTCAACACTTATGTTTCATATTAGTGACCAAGGCAATACACCTGACACACTAGAAGAGATTTTAACATCATGCTAGGATATTATCAACTCAGGTGAATGTCAGTGAAGAGCAACAGTTATTTAGCTTTGTCTAATATACTAGCTGACCAGACCTGTTTGATGAGGAACCTATTCTCTGACACAAGCTCAGCCTTTGTTAGTTGGACTTTGAATAAAAATATACCATAAGAAAGAAATACTGAAGGTTTTATCTAAATTTTCCTATGTAGACCATGGACAGAAATTGTTGACACACACATTTCTGTTGTTATTTTGTGCTAGGTTCACCTCCCAACATGTTGACCTGTGAATGGTCAACATGTTGAGAGGTGAACATGCAGGGAATATTTCCTATGGTGAGTACACTTTGCCTTTAGCATCAAATCCATGTAAAACACTGAATATATTCAAAGATTTTTTTTAAGCCTCTAATTTACCTCAGTTACAGAAATGAGGGTGCTAGAGCCATAGTAATAATCGTCCTCCCACTGCCAGCTCATATTTGAACCAGTATGATAATGACTCTTTCCTTCTTGTTTCTGAGTCATTGTCAAATAGTCTCTCCACCTACAGAATGAAGTAAGAAACTGTATGACTGAGGTCTAGACTGCTATCAAAATGTATAGAGTCTTCAAGTCCACAGCTTTCAGTTCTCTTTTCTATCTGCAACCCACCTGAGGTTTTAGCACCCTACCTGGAGAATGTAGAAGAAGAAAAAAGAGGAAGGCAGTTTTCACTTGCAGTGGTCATTCAAATGTGAATTGGAGCTTCTTGGTAAACTGGAGGAAAGAAAGGTTGAAATGCAGAATACCAGAACAGAAAATGAAAGCATTTACTCTGTAGTATGAAATCTGTAATCTGGATGGGGTGTGCTACAATGCATAGTACAGGCATTAGGATTAAATTAAATCTAAAATAGATATGGCTGAAGAAATTTGGACATTCAGGGGAGTTCATTCTAGTTCATTCTAGTTCTTAATTTGACTTGTTTTCAATTTTGGCTGCCTGTGTATAAATCTTGAAATTTACTTTATTTGGCCTAAAGTTCTCCTGGGATTTTTTTTAAACCTGATGGACATGGACAGTTTGTTCTCTTTTCTGTTTACTTATGGAATGGAAGAACTGCCTTGGGAAGTATCTTTTATATTTCTTGTCCTTAAGGTACTGAGGAAATAATTCTCCCCAACACAGAAATTTCTACTTCATCTTTCAGTTTCAGAATATCAGGAAATCCTGCCATGTTTACAGGTTAGGAAGGGCTAGCATAGATCACAAAAGATTTCCAGTAGGAAATATTGCTAAAATCATCTTATCTCATTGCCTCATGTCTGACACCAACCACAGATTCTTGAACAAATAACTTATGGAGGGACAAAAAAAGAGAGCCAAAGTGATTCTATTTGAACCAACTCTAGATGCCAAATCTTTCTCTTCCTAAGAGAGATCTCATCCTAAGATTCTGATCAGTAGTTATCTGAGTCAAAGTCTAGAGGTTTTCATACAATCTCATTCACACACCTACACATATCAAATGTGTTACTGGATAAAATGATGAGTCAACAGAGACCAGAGCTATAAAGAAGATCTGGTGTCAAAAGCAGTCTGGGAATTCATGCACCTCCCCTCCATGTCTGAAGCAGGGAGACCAGATATTTACAGCATCTGATTTGAGCCAGGGGAAGCTTGGTAGCCCATCCCTTTTAGAGAGGCTGAGGTCTCTGAGACAGGGCCAAGAGAGTGAAAGAAGAAAATAGAGTAATTGGCTGGTGGGGAATAGGTGGGAGAAGCTACTTAACACAGGGACAAGCAGGCCAGTGTTTTTAGAAGTCTTTCAGTGTAAGCCACTTGTCTGTACCTGTTAATGAATAAATAAACTGCCACTTTTCTTTTTAAAAGGTGACTAACCAAAACTGAGTATCTAAAAACTACTTAAAATTTAAAATTTAATGAGCACTTAAAAAATGTATCTTTATGATACTAAAACACAATTTTTTTAAGAAAACAAAATAAGATGATGTTCTTTATATTTATGCTGCCACTCATTCTTTGACTCTGATCACTTATCTGGATAATTAAGCAGTATCACTAAGGAAACAGATACCAGAAATCTGATATTAATCCATCCCTCTTAATAGTAACACAAAACCACTGGGGTGGAAAGCAGCCTAGTCTCCTTAATCCCCTTTTACCAGCATTTCAGCATCAGCATATCTCATTTGTTTTCAAAAGTGGTTCAAGACACAATATTGCTGTCTTAAGTCTAAGTTAGGCCCTAAATTAAACTATATTAAGAAATTCAAAAATAGTCAAGATTACCAAGATTTCTTGAGGGAATGATTCACGACCAGCTCATGTCCCTCCGACAGGAACAGGGGACAGCTAAATAATTGTTGCATGTCTGCATCACTTTAAGGTACAACACTTTCCTTTGAATTAAAAGGAGAAGGCAGGATTACAGTGGAGACCTTGAGATCCCACTGCCATACTTATCAGGTATATTTTAATGATAGTCTGAGCAACTTCTACAGACATTAATTCACCTGCCAGTACTGAAGAGTCCAAGGCTATTCTGTTCTCTCCCTTGTGTGCATGTGTCAGTGTTTATGTGAGCCTTGTTGTACCCTTCAGTGCTTGTCAGAGTATTTTTGGTTTTAATTTCCAGACTGTCCTATAGCCCTCATTAGTCACTGATGCTCCCATAATCCCCTTGTGCATTTTGAGGTGACTGGACTTGGACCCAGAATGCATTTAACTTGACATGTACCACAACAGTAACAGTGGTGGGTAATTGTTGAAATGGGAAAGCAGCACTTTTCTGCCTTCTCCCTTCCCTGTCTCCTCAATGCAAACTAACCTGAACCAGACAAACAACACACCCAGACTGAGCATCATTCCCAAGTTGTGCTTCTGGGTGCAAAAACTTTTGCACGTTGCCAACTTGATGGCATAAGTTTGGTCTCTGCTCTTGGCCTGTTGTGTGAGGCAGGTCTTGTTGTCACATTTCCTATAGGAACATTATCACTTCAGCTACATTCTCAGCAGCAATTTGGGCTCCTAGCTGAAATACTAAGTCCATGATAACAACAGAATAACCAAAGATGGTGCCTTCTAGAAGCTAAGGGTCTGAAGGAGGATCTGAGAAGACACGAGTCCATAAACCTTAGCTACTACTTACAAAATTTTCAGAGAGTATATAATGGTGACAGAAGCCATGTGTAGTCATAGTCATGTAAAAGTGTGAGGCACTTCATCTCATTTTCTTGGCTCTGCCATCAGAGACAGACACACATTTCCACCCAGGAACCTTCAGGAGACTGCTGTTTTCCCATGTATATTTTATTAAGTGTTAGTGCCACCGAGCACTGTAGAGATGGGGGAATCTATCACTTTATAAAATAATTAGCCTGCTATTTCAATGACAAGAAGGAATGGCAGTGTGTAGGCAGCAAACTGAGGTTCTCTTTACCTTTCTCTTCATTTTTGTATTTGTACAAAAACAGGAAAATGTTTTTACAGGATAGGCCAATAGTGCCACAGGAATTGAATTAGAGCATCCTTAATTAATATGTCAGAATACAAGAAATTATAAAAATATGTATAATTAATTTCTTGCACTAAAAACAGGATTATAAAATGTGACTAAAATAGATCAGGGCAGCTTTTCTGTTGTTGTTACTTTTATTTTTTCCCCCTATATTTTTATTTTAATTAAAAATTTTGGATTCTGTTATCTTTGCACTGTATTTTGATTAGCTATTACATGTCTGGGCTAACAGATGGGTCACCCCCAAAATTGCACACTATTTGTGAAGCTGAAAAGAATTTTCCCAGTTCTATAAGTACAGTGTTATTTTCAGGCTAATATACAGTAGTAATAGCTTGGCACTGTGGCAACCTACATTGTCAATAATAAGAAGCTGCTTGAGACAGGTGCTTGAAAGAGCAAACATCTTACATAAATTAAATAACTATTTTCAACTACATGGCTTCAATTTTCAAAAGCAGTGAGTGATTCTGAGTATTCCAGTTTTCCAGGGCTCAAAATCATACATATGCAGAGGGTCTGATTTTCTAATTTTCAGTGTTCATGGAAGATCCAACTTCATTAAAATGTCTGAGTGCCTCTTTTCTTCACCCTGCCGCTCAGGAGTTCAATCAAACAGGTCACTTTGAATGTTAGGTCACACCTATGCAGCGAGTAATCTCACAGATGATTTTACATTAGACATTTTTTACTCTGTTAATCTGTTCTTTTTGTGTGCATGCTGTACTTTATTTTAAGGGAAAATATTTTAAACTGAGGATTTCTTTTTGTCTCTTCTTTGTGGATGATCTTAATTCTCAAACCATGATGTAGAAATGCACTATAGACTAAAACTGATGAAAAAACACGTATCAATGCAACTGGTCTGTATAAAACAAACACAACAGCTTCATTAGAAAATCTCACCCAGTATTGAATCATATGAAATGTTATTTATTCATTATTCAGTATATCGATCATATAGTACTCTCACTTCTTTCACAATTTGTCTTAACAAATGTCATTCTCAAAAGATTTCAAGATCCTGCACCCATCCTGGACACCAGCATTATAAGGGGAAATATTCAGATGATCCCAGTGGCAAAAGAAAATCCACAGACCACATATAATGAAGAAGTGATTGAAATGGAATTTCTGTTCTTGTGTTTTTCCAGCATTCACCTCCTAAAAGAGATAGCAAATATTCTATTGGTTAACATTTAACCTAAACTACTAGGTCCAATCTCACATACTCAAATAAATCATAATGTCTTTTCAATTAGTTTGCACTTTCACTTGCTGCTGTTCTGAATAATTAGGAAAACAATTCACATTTCTCTAGGAGATGATACGAAGTGTTATTCCTGTGATAATTACCAAGCTGCAGTTCAGTTTCCCTGGCTCCCACCAGGTCATCAGGGCACAAAAGAGGACACCGTGAGAGCATTAATGAGCTCTCATTGAAGATGTTAAAAAGCTTGTATTGATCTGTTTGTCCAAGAAGGAGATATTTAAGCCTTTCTGCTGAGGGCAGGAGAGACAGAGATTCATATCACAAAGCCTTTTATCCAACCCCTTCTGTTTCTGGCTTCAATATTGCCCAGTCTCAGCATGTCTGGTTCTGGAGGTCATACTTTTAAACTTTCGCAACAATTTTTTTTTTTCCTTTTCCTTTTCCTTTTCCCTTTCTTCTTTCTATTTAAAAAAAAAAAAAAAAAAAAAAAAAGGAAGAGAGAGAGAGAAGATAATATACAGTGTACACTTAACCTTTACTACAGGGATCCCTCTATACAGCTAGCTATTTCTGAGAACAGGCTTCAGTGAAGTAAGATCTCCCTTCTCACTATATACCACTCACACATATCTGAAAAAATTTAAGAGCAGTCAAGACAATGCAAAGACTGACTCAGTGCAAAATTTTGCTCATATTTTGAAAGTAGATCCAATCAAATCACTTTTGGGGGGAGTTCAACCAGACTTTTCCCTCTAACATCACTGCCCTTTTTTTGTGAACTCCTGTACTTACTATTTCTATCTGGGAGCAGAAGTGGAAGAACTCTAAGGTTGCAAAATCACCATTTCTTGTGGTATTTTAAGAGTACATTTCTTTCTGCAGAGAGAGGAGGCAAATCATGTCCTGTTTTTAACCCACTGTATTGTTATGATATATTGCATATATTTTCTGCTGACTTCAGAAGGATTTAGATTTGTCCAAAAGAACCTAAGGTTGCTCCCATGGAAAGCAGTGGTGGAGAATCAGGCCTACACTGAACATTTTGCTACCCATTTCCACACTCTTATTAACAGTTAGTTATAAAAAAAAAGAAGGAAAGAGTAAAATCAACTGTAGAAAGAATTGCAGCAGTGTCAGAAAACCCTCAGTCCCCTCAGTTTTAATGTCTGTCTACTGGTCTGTTTCATGACACCTCTCTCTAAATGAACCCTTCTGTACACTTAGAGCATCAAACAGACCAAGATGACTGCAAGGTGACTGACATGATTTTCTCAGGATTCAAATTAAAACACTGAGTTGAGATTTTGTTTTAAATAGTGCCCTACTTGCCTATTTTGATGAAATCAGATTGTTGGGATCTTGCAAGCTATAGACACTCTTGTTTAATGCAAATTCTACATGTTTATAATTAAGGTTAACAGAGGGGCAGGCGTTTCTGATTCTAAGTTCTAATTTAAGTTTAAAATTAAAGGCTTCCTACTCTCTTCCACTTTACAGGAACTACACATAGCACCACCTCTACTCCTCAAGCTGTAAAATTAGTACTTTGGGGAATTGGGCTCCCTGCGTGATCAGTGTGTGTTTGGATTTAACCACCCTTAAAAGGGATGATTCTTGTAGCAGTCTAGGTTGTACTTGACAGATCTCCTGCAATACACCTGTAGACAAATCCACAAAGCCAAATACTGTTTAGTACCCCTGATTAGTTGAGTGAGATCAGTTGATTATTCTTTGATTTTTTGATGTGAATGATGCTATTTTGGAGGGTACAAAAGTAAAATGTTAATGGAAAATACACTAAGTCTTTATAATGAACCAAACTGTGTTTTGCTACCTGATGACTTGTTGGAACTGTAAAGAACCCAGTTTACATATATGTTACTTTAAGACAACATTTTCACTCTTATTAGAACTAGTGATTTTAGGAATACCATTTCCTTTGTGCCACATGGTGCACAGATATTGCAGTTTCCAGTATTTGTTGTAATCTGGGTGTCTGATTCAATTGTTTGTCTGTCCTTGGAGGGTGAATGTGATAAACAGTAGGACCATAACCCAATCTTAAAAGCAATGGGAAATAAAGAACAGGCCCTGTTATAATACATTTTTGGACAGCTTTGGATTATTATTTCATAGAAAACTAGACTTGTCATCTCCACTCCTACCCTGTCAGTTTAGGTACGTTATGGGTAACTCTGTGGGTCTGTTTCTGTAACCACTGAGGTGAAAAAGAACACAAAAGCAAATGTAGAAACACTAACTCTCCCCACAGCTGGGAACAACCTCAACACTAGCTCTTCCTCAAAGCATCTCTTTGCTATTCAGGAAGAACTCAGGCATGGCCAGGTCTTTTGGATAGTATGAAGGAACTGTTATTGCCACCTGGATGTGAATGTTTCCTTTCCATGTTCATATACAATATCTCTTGTGGATATCTCTGGTGTTGAGCACAGATTTCACTCAGCACTTGTCAAGCAGCAGCTGAGTCCAAGATATGAAGCAAGGAGAGGAGAGGGTCCTCCCCATCCTCACCTACACTTGCTAAGGGTCCCCCTGTGCATCTGAGCTGCTCTTGGCTGGAGGAAAGTGAAAGCTGTGGAAGAAAACCTGGGTGTTTTCTGTACAACATGCTCTTAAGTTTCTTGCTTGGAAATTTATGCAGAGTGATCCTGATATACCTGAGACCAACTATTACATATGCTGCACAGAGGGCTTGCACACACCCAGTATATTTACTGGGTCAAGGACATGATGCACTGGACACAGGCCATCTGCATTATAGACTATGTTCAGATAGAGATGTGCTCAGGTATCCATTGGCAGGGATTTTCCAAGGAGGAAAAGGAAATACATTTAGAAAAAGAAAATAATCTCCAGGTAAAATATAGTAGATGCCAAGGGACAATTCTACTGATATTATATTCTTAAAAGAGAAAAAAAATATATTTTTTTTTTGCTGTCCTCAGTTAAAAACAGGTAAAAAACCAGAGGTGACAGGGATGTTCTCGATGAGGCATAAATGAAGGGTTTCAGGCCAGTCAGGAGCTGGGTTCACACCACACTGTCAAGGTCCCAGATTTATGCTTGACAGCATTAGTGCCAGGACCACTATTTATGTTGCTTTAATCAGTCACACTTTTAAAATCACCTATGCTCAGCAGTTATATCAATGAGGTGATAATATTGCTGTCAGGCACCAATATCGATAGTTGTGTCATAATCTAAACTCTTTTAATCTTTTCCTATGGTTGCATTAATGAATCTGCAAGACAACAGCTACTACTACAACAACAAAATAAAGGTGGTTCTGATTATGATGAGTGCCCATGGAGGAGAAAATAAAACCAGCTTTTTTTTTTCCCTTTGCAAACCATTTTAATTTGCCTTTAGCCTTCTGACTGGCTTTGAAGACATTGTCAGCACATCCTACTGATTTTCTCACAGGTTACTTGTATCTCTGAAAATATTGTAAGGCTCTATGGAAGTGTGAGGCAGGCAACCTCTTCTCTAAGTGGTTGGGGAGAGGGAGAGAGGGAGAACAAGACAGAGAAAAAAGAAACCTCAATATGATTCTGATATGGGGAGGTATCACTATGCTGCTTCTTTATCCTTTCTTTTTAACCTGAGCCCACCCTTCAGCTGTCAGCATCAATTCTTTTTCTGTTGTAAATAAAGTCTTTCTTGGGTTATAGCTTTAAGCAATTTTTTTTTTTTTAATTAAAATTCAATTCAAATATGAAAGTCAAAGAAACTTTCAAAGCAAAGTCTACAAACTGATTCATTCAAAGGGCCTATTTTCATTGCCATAGCTACAGATTACTATAAAGAAACTTGAACCAGACCTTTGACACCCAGAAAGGTCAAAAGTCCTTTCTGCCTCAGCTAGGACCCTTTTGACAACTTCCTGAATAATTTTACTGTTATTTGCGTGTCTGGTTACCCTCTGACCCTGAAGTCTGGAAAAAAAAAATGAGAGGCAGCATATATCTCTGTTTCATATGGACCTCTAAAAGGGCACTTTTAATTGCATTTTGGTGAGAAACCTATGCATATAGGCTAATGCAGACAGCAGCTGGGGAAGCTCCTAGACCTGTAGGTTAGAGATTCCCTTGCCTTACAATACCATAGTCTAGTGTATATGAACTGTTCTGTGCTGTCATCTCCACAGCAAAATAGGATGTGATTCACAGGTTACACAGATTTTGAAATTTACAGCTCTTGCCCCAGTGCTAGAAGCTAAAATTGGCAATACAGTGCTCTGCCTTGAAATCTGTGCATTTTGTATGCTTCCAATTTAAATCCAATTGTGCTTATGGAGCCTTATTGTGTATGAGATACTTTAAAGTTGCAACCCTAGCTCTTGGTTATATCTATCCATGACCTCTCCAGAAAGCAAACCTTAACTAATAGACCAAAGATGTCTATGGAAATCTTGCCAAGATTCCACACTGGATATCTGGGGTTTGAGGCATGTTGCAAAGTAAAGCCAACAGTTTAATGCAGGAAGAACAGGCACTGTCAGTTTATACCTCCTTCCTCTTCTGAAGAGGGATCCTGAGATGGGACTTGTCACAAGGAATGAAACACTGGTCTATCATGCTTGGCATCCTGTTTCCAGGGGTGCTTGATGCCTTGGGAGTTACAGGTGCAGTGGCACTATTGAGGGCTGTGCCAGTTTGGGCACCCCATGGACTGCATCATCCCTTGTGCAGGCAGTATCATGTGAGCAGGAGGGAGGACATGAGCATGGTGAGTTCTGGGCAGGTAACCAGCCAAACAGCACAGATGACATGAGATGTTTCTTGCAGGGATGTGAAAATTTGGTAAAAATATAAAGTAAATATTCAAAATAGTTTCATGTTTGGGAATGTGCTGGTACCTCTACGAAGCAACTTATTCTCTCATAATGTGAGGAGACAGTGCTGACCCTTGTCTTTTACCTCAAGAGGACTGTTTCTCACTATATTTGAAGTTTTGGAGCCTAAAGATGTGAAAGACATGACATAACAGACAAACCCATTTTTTGTGAATAATGGTCTTTCCCATGTAGTCCTCTGACCCCTTCCCTTTGCATAGAGAAATCTACTTTTTGTCCAGAAAGCTATGCAAATTGGATGCTGAGGCTTGCCCTGTTGAGCACCTAATGTGGCTCCTTATGGATGATATACTTGTCCATAGGAGAGTGGCATTTAAACATGCAGCTATTGGACAAAAAAAACCAACTGTCTCATCTTCTGTTCCAGACACTGACACTTCAAGCACTCCTGGAAACACTGTGAGGGACTTGATAGATCAATTGTTTGATTCCTTGTGTCAAATCCCATTTCAGGATGCAGAGTGCAGGAGAGGAAACATAACCAGCCTTCTGCTGAAAAGATAGGTAAGGATAAAAAGATTTCTGTGCATAAATTAAAGAGGGAGGTAGGTGGAGACAAATTCCAAAAAAGTGCTTGAAGCTGGTAAAATTACACAGGGAAAATAAAAAAGCTGTGCATTTATTTGATAATTTTTTCATTCAGTTAATGATGCACCTCAGCTTGCTGAGAAACAGAGACATGCTTGTATCAATAAACAAGGACTAACTAAATGTAGTCTATCCATAAGGCAGTATCTATCCATCAGACCCAAACATGATGGCACAGAGGGCTCTGCTTCTCAGTGTTGGGGTGGGGAGTCTAGGGCATTGTAGCTACTGATATGTGACCTCCTTGGAGTGATAGGGCTGCAGGCAGCTTTGTGTGAAAAGCAGGAATAACCCACACAGAGAATCCATACCTTCAGCTCACTGCAGCAGGGCTATGGCTGTACAAAACGGGGCCAGGCTGAGCATAGGACCTCAATTTGTGGGAAACATGGCATCCTGGGATAATGTTGGGGACAGAAAATTAGAGAAGCACAAGAAATCTATGCTGTGAATGATAAGAGGTGGTTACCACATGTTGAGGCACTTACTGCCACTACTAACCAGGTGGGCTGAGATAGTGGCTGTGTACATTGAGTAAAGGGTGGTGACATTTCTATTGTGTAAGGTGACAAGTTTTTTCTTTCTTTTTCTTTTTTTTTTTTTTTAAACTTTGAATGGAATAAAACTATCAGAGCAACTTTTGAGTACAGTCCAATGGGAGTGCCCCTCTATCCAGACTATGTATTAGTGGGGACATGAAGGTGTTTGTAGCTCTAATTCCCCTCCTGACCATTCCTTTGGGTGCAACTGGCCTCGAGCAATAAGAAAAAGGAGAAAAATTAGAGAAATGTAAATAAGGAAGGTAACTTGCCATTTGTCACTTGAAAGTCCTTATTTCATGGCCTGTTCCCTGTTCTCCTGGAATTTTGTGTCATTATCTCCTGTTAAAAGGATTCAAATGACATTATTTGCATGGAAACTCGCATACAAATGATGTCGTCTGTGCCACAAAGTTGCATTACAATGAAGGGAATGATGACTGTGTCACATGTACGTGACATTCTTTGTGTCATTAAATTTAAAGTCAATGCTGGCAGTTATAAACCACTCACGTCTCTAGCAAATACATCACTTCTGATCTGAAATGAATATTTTAAAACGCCAACTCCAACTGCATCAAACAGCAGTAACCTGCAATGTCATCTAAAAAAAAAAAAAAAAAAGGCAAAGATTCTAAACAAAGGTGGACTTATGGGATTGTATGTTATCCATAAAGGAAAATATTTTAATAAGCTGTAATAATCTCCAGACAAACAGGATACATTGCTTGATGGTTAGATTTTACAGACGTTTTTAAAGCCCATTCAATAACGTGTGTTTTCAGAAATGTTTATGTTCCTAGATAGATTCAGGATTGTTAATTTTCAGTCAGAGTAGATGAATTAATTGTAGAGCAAGTTCCACAACACAGAACCTTTCTGTATGTTGTTACCATCCGTTTCCTTGCCACAGTCTGATGCTGACAACAGGCCAAGCCTTTGAAAGATCTCCAAACTCTTCCACAGAGTCAAGGGCAAATGATGACAGGAAAGGCTCAAGCAGTTATCACTGTCAAAATGAATGAGAAAAGAGGAGGGACAGTAGGTGGATTAGGAAAGGTTTCATACTACTGTGATGATCAGAGCCATGTAGCAATGAGAGCCAGACAAGTAAGTACATAGACAGTTCTGCTTTCTGATTGATGCATTGTTTGTGCAGGTCAGTTGTAAGGTAAGGGATGGATGGCTGTGTTTTTGCAGGAGCAGTGGTAATTATGCCCGCAGTCATCTGCACCAACCCTGCTGGTTTGAAGCCAGCTACCAGCATTTTTTCACTTATACAAAGAAAGACACTGTAACACTTCCTTTAGGAAGTTAGTGGTTTTAAAAAAAATAAAATATGCTGTGTTACCTCCAAAAAGTTAACTATAATTTTACAAACTTACTTAAATAGAGAAGATCTATTATCTAAATACCTTGGTCTCTGTCTAAACTGTGCAGTTTAACCTCACCCTCCTCAACCCCAGCCCCATGCACAAACACAACACCCTCTAAAAAAAGAAAGTTTCTCTGAGGTGTGTAACTGCACAGCTTCAGCAAGGGATCTGGCAGAAAGGAAAATCTCTGTCCATGGGTCATTCCTTTTGTCTTACCGATGCCATTTCAAATCTAATTGAAACATTATTTGAAGAAAGCTGTGCTATCCACCCCTTCTGCTTTGATATGGCTTTTTAATCAGAGGACATTGTTATTTCACAATGAACATGGAAAGCATTTAAAACACTTTTTAAATGGAGTGCATTACTTCTGACCCCAGCTGAAAGACCACATTAAAAGGAGTTCAGTGAAAATTCACTCTTTACAGTCCTCTGGGTCTGAAACTTTGGTGCACATGTGGAATATTCTAAGACATGGGTCTCCTGGTTACAAAGGCTTAAGCAACTGATGACTTAAAAACTGAGCCAGGTCAGTAGTCACTGGTGAATTCCTGCCGTGCTCCGAGGAGGTTTGATCTGACTGTTTGTGCCTGTCCCTGGGTGACAATGTGGATGCTGCTGTCCCATCAGGTGGAGACTGGCAGAGTTTGCACAGCTCTCGTGGTCTCCAGATAGGAGTGAGCACAGCAATCTGATCCCATCAGGGAGGTAAAGTGTGGCAACCAGATTAATACTCTGTAGCCTGGCTCTTGGTTCAGGACTAGAGCAGTGGGGTGGGGGTGGAATGAGAACACTTCCACTGCCTGCCTTTTCCCCATTCCTCCAAGGCAGTGACTGATCTCACCCCCCACTGCCATCCTGCAAGCTGTCACGATGCTAGTAAACCACACATGGAAAGAAGGACAAGTTTGCTTTTCTGTTGATTGTACACTGGGGATTGTAAATAAGCCCCTAATGCCTACCTCATTTTATACTTTCAGATACATTTCTTGCTTGTAAGAGTACAGAGGAAAAGATGAGATGTGGGATATGACTGAAATGATGCATTGGGTCAAAGTCCTTTCATCCTTTTGCCCTAGTCTGTCTAACATTTTTTAAAATCCCATTCTACCCAGGTACATTCAATTACAAAAGTGACCAGAAATAAATCAAACTTGATTAGTTTAAGAGAGATATATAAATATATATAAAAAGCAAATCACAAAGACAAACCACAGAATTTATTAGATTAAGATGATTGGATCTAAGAGAGGCTGAAGCCCAAAGTAGATGTATCAGTATTTTAGAGGAGTTCAATGCAATCTTAATTGGTTACTTAATACAAGCAGACATTGGTGAGATACAGTGCCTGTGAAGTGACAGAAGAAATGTTTTGGCTGCTCTTTGATGTAGAGTTCAGCTGTTCTGGTTTGTAAATATAACAGAATGAAAGGATATTGTACTCAACCCACTTCAATCAAGCAAGACACTGTGGCGTCTAAACTGCCGTTCTTCCATTGCTGAAACTGCTGCTCAGAACAAAGACATAATAAAGAAACTGAGAGGCAAAGGGAGTGACAGGGTGGGAGAGAGAAAGAGGCTTCTGCATCTTTAATAATTAGCAAAGAACTGCAGTGTTTAGCCAGGAAATTATGGTACATATGCTGTCCACTTGTTTGGGACCCCTGTATCGTGAGAACAAGCAAACATTCATCATCCACAGATGTCCGCCAGGCCCAGGTGACTGAAAATTCAATGCACAGGCTTCTCACAATAGGTCGAATGCTAATTGGTTGACTTGGAGAGATTAGAGTAGCCCTGGAGCTATTCTCTATCTGCAATAGTCTCACAGACAATAGAGAAGTCAACGGTGTCTTTGTAAAGCTCTGTTTAAGTGATGCTTATGAGAAAAATCAGGAAGAGTGAGTAAATAAAAAAATACCACCAGTTTCTGTTTTCCTTTCCCAGTTATGATCTATCTGGTTACTGACTTTTCCCTTCCTGCACAACTTGCTATAAATAGGAGTAGGGGAGGGGGAGACTAAAAGCAGGTGGGAGAAATTGTTTAATAATGACATCAGGAAATCAGAATGGGTGATGAGAAGCATATTTTGGCTACTGAAAACTTCAGAAATGGAAAAAGAAAAAATATATTTCTATTTAAGGTTGAACAAGGATCAGGTCAATTTAAGAAGGAGATTTGAAAGCCATGCATGTGGATATTGCTTCTGTGTTTGCTTTTGTCTTGTGGGTCATTGCGAAATCTATGTTTCTTCAAGTGTGAAACAGGTCACATTTTCCTAATCCAAGCTCTGCAGAGGACTCTGAGCTCTATGGATATATTTTCCTTTTGCTCTGTGTGGTGGGGTGCACCAGACTTGGATTGTTTCACATTGGTCAGTTTCTGACAGATGTTCTCAAGTTTATTTCCTATGGTCCTGCACTTGCTGGGCTTGTGCAGACATGGGTAGAATGTAGGACATAATATACATCTGTTCTGCTTGACAAGCTGGGGGAATTTCAGGTTCAAATAAAACCAAAATATCAAAGTAAAACTCATGTGATTCCTCTGTTGTTGACAGGGATTTGATAGGGATAGTCCATATTTCTACAAGTGAGCTACTACAATGATGAAACAGGCTTGAGGAATTTACTAGTAATTTCACTGGGATGGTACTGGTGTGTAATTATGAGATGAGTAAGGGTATACTGACTTCAGCCTTTTTTCATTCATCTTCAGTATGTGTTTAGGGAGAAGTCTCTGTGTGCTGAGGCTGTGAATCTCTAGCTATTGTGTGAGTGCTTCACAATGACACTTTCAGAATGCATGGATTGTGATATAGCTTGTCCTACTTTCAAAGAGAAGTTAAAGCATCTTTTTGTTCAAGCAACTTTGTCTGCCCTTCAGCATAGGGGATACTGAAGAGAAGAAAATATAGTGTTAAGTATCTACTCAGTCATATAGTTTCTTTTTTAGGGAGGCAAACCCTACAATCATATGGGTTTCAGCCAAGTATTGCCCAGGTTGAAACTCTGAAACTTAGAAAAGATGTCTTGAAACTCTGATGAGGTTAGCTGAAAAGTCTGCCAGGCATCAGCTAATCTTTTTGTGGAATCTGGACCAGTTTCCAGTATAAACAAACAAACAAGCAAAAACAAAACAAAACTCACAAAAACACAAATGGGGTGAATTCCCCTTGCTTTCAGGCTTCATTATGAAAGTTTTGCAGAGCTCAAGGAAATATGTATTTTATTGTTCTCTCAAATCTGCCCTTTCTAAATCACCTTATTCTGATTTAACTGCAAAAGGCATTACTATTTTGGGTTCTTCCTATGTTAAAATTGAAGCAGTAAGCTAGGGACTTTCATAAGAGACTGTACTGAAATGTCAACAGATGGCTTGCTAATCATGTTAAAAAAATACTCATTCCTTTTCTAAAATGGCATTTTTTTTTTCAGTAAGAAAATCAGAAAGGAATGTTTATGATATAAAACATATTACTCACAACGTCTTTTAATTATCATACTTAATCATCAAGGTCAGGATGATAATTGTTTCTAAAAATTAACACCTCATTTTTCTGAGAAGCTTACCAAAATACACGGTCAGAAATATGAATTACTAGTGTGGAACCCAGTTTGGAAAATGCATCTTCTGTTCACTAAACCAAATGTATACTTAAATACCGTGCAGCCCTTTAAAACTAAATACCTATTTAAGGCACAGTCTAATTAGTCCACTCACTGCCTAGTAAAAGCATACAGTACCATATGCCCTAGAATAGGGTGCCATGTGGGTGTTCAGCAATGACACATATTTGCAAGTACTTTATTATGAGATAACGCAGTGCCATTAATATATCTTAAACATGAATGTGTTTTGTAACCTATTGGAGACAACTATGGTTGGCAGTTAACACAAACTACCATGATATCTTGGCAGCAACTTCACTTTATTTGTAGAGGGATGAGCAATTCATATGGATCACCACCTTATATCATTCATGTTACCACACAGCAGCATTTTAAACATGTTCAGAGTGTTGAAGCCTTATCTTCTGCCTAGATACATCTTTTCTTCTTTTCTTTCTTTTCTTTCTTTCTTTCTTTCTTTCTTTCTTTCTTTCTTTCTTTCTTTCTTTCTTTCTTTCTTTC
>JAOEGS010003520.1:49449-63998 GCA_025447755.1 Corythornis vintsioides
TTCTTTCTTTCTTTCTTTCTTTCTTTCTTTCTTTCTTTCTTTCTTTCTTTCTTTCTTTCTTTCTTTCTTTCTCTTTCACCTCACTTTCTTTTCCTTCTGTCTCTCTTTCCTTTCTCTTTTTCTTTATCCCAGACCAGTCATATTTTGGAGGTTGCTTTTCAGTGCTGATAGCCTATAAATAGCAGGGTTCAATGAAATTATCTACTTCCCTTAGCGAAATCTTTTAATAGGTCCTTCAAACAGCAAATAATCAATAGACTAAGGCTCTGAGTTTCACTGCTTTTAAATTCATGGGAATTGTGGCAAACTTGATCTGTGGTCACCCAAATGTGGTTCTCCAATAATTTGGTGTCTACAAAGCTTTCTATCAATATTTGTATGTACAAAAAGCTGCTGCTGATTTGGGCTACACCTACCACAATACCAGTTTAGTTGTCCACAATCCAGAATGGCACAGGCCTTAGAACCACAGCAGAGAATGTCTGTATAACGCTATAACTTGTGTATAACAGAAGTCTTTTAAATCAGTCTAGAGTTTTGATTCAAAGAACCCAAACCATGCAAATTCCAGGATGTTCCAGGTAAAAGTGGAGTAGAAGAAGTTAGTAGGTTTAGATAATAGGAAAAGTTTCTTCACTGAGAACAAGCTCCCCAGGGAAGTGGTCACAGCATCAAACATGTCATCTTCAGGAACATCTGGATGATGTTTTTTGTCATATGGTTTAGTTTTCTGTAGTCCTGTGATGGGATGGTGTTTGGACTCTATGATTCTTATTGATCCCATCCACCTAGAGATGTTCTATGAATCTAGGTTTTTGTATAAGATTAGGCATAACAGAATTTTATTTTTATAGATTTGTGAATTATTAACTTTATTTTTTTTTTAAGAGAATTGCAGCCTTCTGTGTGTTGTGATTTATTTCTGAAAACTCTTCTCCCACATGTTTTCTAGACAACCTGCAACCTAAGTGCCAATTCACTTGTTGGCTGAGGCCCCCAGTTGAAAACTCATGTTTTATCATTTTTCCCACCATTTACATTGTTTTCTAGTACATTTTGCTCAATTAAGATATAGTGCCACATATAAAAGTAAAGTAGCATATACATTTTTAGACATACTCACACAGCACAGAACAAACTGAAACAAAAAAAAAAATCTTTATATGAAACGGCTGTTTACAGGAAACATTATGTGTAATCTTTGACCATATCAAACTTTCAACTCAAGTTAGATTCAGTCAAAGAGTGAATGTGTGGGAGAAACAGATGACAGAGGGAGAGTCTACATTTTCAGTGCTTATTTATCACAGAAATTAATGTAATGTGAGACTCAGTAGAGATACAGAAAATATTAATGAAATGAAGAGTAGGAACACAGTCTTAAAGACTGATGCATGTACTATTTTCAAACTGAAGAGTAATAGTAGAGGAACAACACTAGAACCCACTGATGTGCTAAAATAACATGTTTTTCTAGTGAAGAAGTGAAGTCTATATTGGTGAAAAGCCTCATGCTACATGGAGAGTAGAGTAGGAGTTACTGGGGTGTGTAGTGGAATCAGTGGAAGACTTAACATGTATTCCCAAGGGCTTGTGATCCATGTAAAATCACAGAGAAAACACTGATTATATCTTAATTCAGAGCTCATATTTTTTTTTGAGTATGGACTTCAGTGAAGTGATTTCTGTCTATATAAGTGTGGAATTCTGATAATCTATGATGGAGCAAACACAAGGGGAAAAAGCTTCCAGCTGGGGAAGATGGATGTCTTTAGGACCAGGAAGGGCTGCAATAACTGGCCAGTTGCTCATGCTGCCACAAATAATCATGCAGACCAGCCTCTGATTTGTGAAATTTGCTTCCAGATTTATTTATTTATTTTTGCAGTGCTTTAAAGTATGACACTGAAGATGCAAACCTCTGGAGCTTATCTCTAAAATATTGATAGCAAAACCAGGTGATGGAATTATCTCACTCCTTTCAATTATGCTAACTTTTATCCTTGTGGGTGTTGCAGAAGTCCTAGCTTTTAGGATATACAAAAATAAACCACATTTGACAGCTATTGAGTGTGGTTTAGCTGATAGGGCAATTGGAAAATGGGGTTTTATTCCAAGATGTTTTATTAACACACTTGAGTGGAATGAACATTTCCTTTTCTTTGACCCCAATAAGAGTTTGTAAAGTCTCTGGCAAGAAAGGACTACCTTTTGCAAAGTATGTGGATACCACCCCTCACTCCAGAGTTGTGATTTCACTCAGGGTCTCTATGTGCTCTGCTGACTGAAAAGCAATTAATAGTATTGAGCTTGGTTATTTTCACATTGTTTAAAGGTTAAAAACTTTATACTCTAAACACACAGTTGAGCATTTCGGTGTCATTTTTTTTAGTAGAAGTTCAGCAATGATCCTCTGGATTTTCTCTCCCTATTTCTTAAAGAAGAATTTTAAATTGATGTAGAAAATTATAACTTGATCTTAAAAATATTCCATTGTGACAGGAGGACAGATATCAGTGTCTTTTTTTTTTTTTTATGTTGAGTTATTGAAGTTTGACATCCTTTGAGGAATATTTTTCATAACCCACTGTTTGCTACCCTGTCTATCCAATTATTTAGAACAAGCAATCTGTCATTTTATTGTTTCCTTCCAATTATATAACTTTGGTGACAGTCATGGCAGAGTATCCTTTGCAAGTAAAATCAAATCTCAGTGAGGATTCCAAGGGCTGCAGAGTGTGTGTATTTGTGTACATGTGCTTGCATTGTGAGGAAATGGAGTGGAGGTGGAAATAATAAAAGAGGACAGTTGGTGTCATTTAAAAAATAACTGCTTGTACACACTGCAGAAGATCCAAAAGGGAAATAAAATATATTTTGCTGATTCTCAGTTTTCAGAAACAAAATAGGTATAACCTGTGCAGGTAGTGGATGCTCTTTTGCAAGCACTGAAATGATGACCACACTGTCTTTCCCTCATAATTATGAAGCAGTTCCATGTATTTATCCTAAAAAGTACAATAATGCTGTGAGGAGAAACTATACGTTTTTCTGGGTAGCCATTCTGTTTCTCTGTCCATCTGAGATATTCACCTACTAAAAAGGCCAGGAATTGGGCCAGTCTCTTGGTGTTTTTATCAGATCAGACACCTTTATTAAGTGAGGGACAAACGGGGTTCTCAGTTACAGCATGTTGCTCCCTTCAACTTCAAAAGCAGTTGCAGAAGGTACCAGGAGAGCAAAGCTCACTCTATCATTTTCATTTTAGGGATAGACTGGAATTTTTCAGATTTCTATACTAAATATGAAAATGGGACCAAGTTGCTAGGTTGTGCCATCTTTGATGCCAGTGGAGGGAAGGGAAGAAGCATTCAAGTGGCAGTTGGGTCGAACACCAGTTAGTTAGTCAGAAAGTAGAGAACAGCAGTGAAGCTGGGAAGAAACAGCATGCAAACAGCTGCAGTGTGAGATAGAATAAGCAAGTGTCAGTGGTGTTAGATGGTAGAGCTGTATGAACACTTTCACACTCAAAGCAAAATTGTCAAGTTATCGTGTCCAATTGGGCATGGATTTCTTATTATATCACCGTAGTACCACAAGCTGTACTGGTTGCATTAAAATTAAATGAAGAATTAAAGAAGCAGGGGAGAAAAAAAAAATTAATAAAATTGTTCTTATTTGAGATATTTGAAGAAGGATATTACACTCTACTGTAAACCTATGCTGATCAAAACCCTGTAAGCATATGCTTATACTGTGGCAAAATCATGCTGAACTACTTTGCTGAATCTAGGCTTGAAAGGTTCAAGCATTTAAACTCAATTTGGTTTGAAATACTTGTGATTTATGTTTTCTTTTCCTTATTTTTTTGAACATTCAGTGTATTTCAGAGTCAGCACTGGCCAAGTCAGTTTTTCTGTGTATCTCCCAGATATAAATATGTTAGTATTTCACCATATTTAGTGCCCCACTGCATTTTTTTCTTGCAGCTATTTGAGGAGGGTGTCTAGGGTCTCAAGACTAGATGTTACCATCCTGCTTTGTAGATGAGAGGCCTTTTCATATGAACAAATGTAACATCTGATTGGCATGGACCATTAAGGTAACGTGCCCACAACTTACTGTAGGTATTTATGTTGGTTTACAAAATAATTAAACCCAGGAAATAAATCATAGCAATCAAAGCAAAGAGAACCTAGGAGAATCCTGTGCCCATGATGGTGTCCAGGCTTCTAAACAACGTGAATAAGATGTAAGGAATAAAAAGGGAAGGAAAATTTGAGCAAATAAGTCACGTTTGCAAAAGCTCCAAGGGAGAAATCAGTAGTTGCAATAGTCTGTAAGAGATCACCAGGAAAGCACTGTGGGTATTACTATTCAGATAAGGATGTCATGAAGTCCAGTGGTTTCATAAATTACCTGGTATAGTGACTAGCTTGGTCAAGGGATTGACTAATTCTACCCCTGTGCTCTCATAAAACCCCACCTAGGGTACTGCATCCAGCTCCAGAGGCATCATCACAAGAAGGACATTTGGGAGATGCTTAGTTAATATTTTATATTCAAACTTTACTTTTTGTTGCTTACACTTTTATACATGTTTAGAGAGCTACATACCTCCCTGAATAACTAGGAAGCAAAATATTTTTGAATGCAGGAAAGAAAAATTAACCTTGTCAGATATGTTAAGGTACTAACTCAAATCCCTTACATTAGGTTTTCCATGATAATATAAATATTTATCTATTTTTTTGATGGTTTGTTTTGGTTTTTCCAGACCATTCTCCTTCTCCAGACAATATGTCTCTTTAGCCTGCTCCACTCAGTTTTTCTTTTGCTAAATCCTCAGGTTTTATTTTTTGTTCTGGAGTTCTTTCTGTCCTCTTGTATCTCTAGCTCTCAAACTCTTTAGATGCTGCATAGCTTATGATTATTATTTTAGCAAAACTGATTTACATTGCAGCATATATCTATATACAGCAGAATGAATCAAGTATGGGTACAGATACAAACCTTGTGTATTGTGCTATGTAAAAGGCTGACAAACAGCCTTTAATGAACAAAATTTGGCATGCCTGCTTTAGGGAGAAATGCCATGAGCTGTCTATAAAATCAGTGGGTTAGGTCTAGACTAGCAGCTGTGTTCCCTAATCTCTACATATAGAGAACCTTCCCAGAAACATATGTCACTTCCTTGCAAAGCAAAAGATAACCTTTGTGTAAAGGAAGTGGATATTCTGTAGCTTACCTCAGGAAAAAAAAAACCCAAACCAACATAGTAAGTGGTTTTCTAAGTAACAAGGACCTTTTCTTTCTAAATTACTATTGAAAATTAATATTCCCTTCTTATCTTCTGATATATGTGACTTCATAAAATAATCCATTGATATCCCTGAACATATAAAAACTCTCTGACTACTAAAAAGACACTGTTTACACGTCAAAGATGAGGGCCCTGTGGGTGGGAAGCAATGTTTAGAGATCTGTTCTGTCTTTGGTTTTGCCATAATATCCATGTCCAACCTCACTTACTGACATTAGTTTTGCAATTCAAGTTGAACAGGGTAATTTATTCATTATAAATCACTGAAAATCTGTACTGAATGTTTTTCTGGAAAGTCTAAGACTGATTAAAGCACATACACTCCTGTATGTGTGGCAAGTGAAAACAATTTTAATAGCCGTAAGTGCTCTAACCTGGAAGGTGCTAAGTATTTTCAGTGTTTTGAGCCCTTGGTTTTGAGGATGATTGACATCTTTTAGGATCAGTTCCTTGTTTTTCACCTGAGAAATGAAATAACACATCAGTTTAATTTGAAGTGACTTTGCCACAAACCTATTTCTCTTTCAGAACGGGTTGGATATCAGTAGGATTAAATGTTCTGACTATAGAAATTCCCCCTCAAGTAAGCTTTTAAATGCCCCTTCAAACAATGATCAGATGTGGAAAGCTGAGATCTGTTTTCTGTGCGTGGCAGACTGGCAGCAACTGGACCTAGGCTTAAAGTTTCTGCCTTCTCTAACAGAATTTTTTTTAGTAAGTCTGCCAAAACCAGGAAATTGCTGGCAGCTTTGGTGGAAAGTGGAGAGAATTCAGCAAGTTTTTGTCATCACAAAAGGTTTGCACGTATGAAGCGCTCTCTTGTATAATAAAGTCCATTTATCTGATGTAAGAGATTTCAACAGCTTGTCAATGTTCCACAAGAAGCAAGAAGAAACAGTTCAGTGGAAGCTGTGTATAGAGGTAACAGAGATGCTGAAATGCCATGCTCTGTGTTCTTCTCTTTGTTTGGTGTATCGGGGAAATGTAATCTGAATGAGAAAGTAATTTAATTCAAGGTCAGCCACAGACATTATGTGAGGCCTCTTAGAATGAACAAATGAATAATAAACAAAATTAAAAACATCTATTGCTGTCTCCGTAGTCTGTCTTTTTGTTTGGCACACTGTATTGTGGGAAGTGCTATAAATGATAGTTTTGGAAGGTCAGGTTCT
Organism: Corythornis vintsioides; assembly: GCA_025447755.1. Lineage (NCBI taxonomy): Eukaryota > Metazoa > Chordata > Aves > Coraciiformes > Alcedinidae > Corythornis > Corythornis vintsioides. Next base: position 55,945 of record JAOEGS010003520.1, read on the forward strand.
TTGTATGTTATTTTGTTTATTGACACTACTTTAGAGTGAGGAAAGAAGAGATGAACCTGAGAAGAGAAAGGTTTAAAATTAATATCAGGAATCCTTTTTGATAGAAAAATCTGTTCAACTATTTTGAAAATGCTCTTAAAGGAGGAGACAGAAATCTGCTTGCTTGCTTCAAGTTAAACTTGAAGTGGACAAAACACTCCAACGTGTAACACTGGAATATTCTGTGCTGTTGAGTCTTTCCCAGCTCTAATTTCTGTGGACTATCACCTATGAGTCCTTGCCAATTACATACTTGTAAGGGTAGAATTTAACCTGACGGTTGTATGCAAATATTTAAACAGAAACCATTGAATAATTTTGCAAAGAATGATACTGGTGTGTCTTAGAAAATAAGAAACCTATTGAAAGAGTCCAAGAAATAGGACATATATTTATTTTTCATTTGAAAGTGGTGTTGAATGGCTCACTGAAGTTTCTGAAGAGTTCTGTGGGCTGCTGTGCCTCATGTACATAAATATTATCAGACAAAGCTCATGTGTATAAATATTCCCAGACTTGGACTTGTTGCCAATTCAAATCCCTTTATATTGCTCTTTTCCTTATATATATCAAATATTCCCAATGCACTCCAGCAAAGCAGCAATTTCTATTTATAGTTTTTTCTATATTTGTTATAATGAATATGGATAATATATACTCACAGAAGCCATTAATACTATTGCTATTATGTACATAGAAATTGCATGGTCCTGCTTTCTCAGGCATTCAGATGGAAAGAACAGGAAGAAACTGTTTGTGTTTCCCTACTTCATGAAAATATATCAGCATCAGGCCATCCAAAGTGATGATGCCTGGATTGCTCTGAGTTATATGTGAAAAAAAATATATATATATATTTTTTTTTTCCATTGGAGCACACTGTGTATCACTAGTGTTCCTATTATATATATCAGGGACTTCTTGAACATTTCATGTTACACCTATGAATATTGACTAACAGCACTATATCAACATTGTCAAAAGCCAATCCTAATATTTGACAGCATTAAAGGGAGATAGGATGTGTTTGCTCTGATGGAGCTTGGACATGAGAGATGATGTATAGAAAAAAGAAGTGGAAAAAAAGAAGCCTTTCATACAAAAAAACTAACATTTAGTGTTCTTAAAAAAATATATCTAACACTAACTATTACTGAAGTTGACTAAAGTAAAGCTGTTTAATGTAGTACATTCCTAATGTGTCTGCTTAACAGAACCAGTTTATGATATTATTAAGCTACTATATGCAAAGAACAAATAAGGGTGGTTTGGTTTATTGGGTTTTGATTTTGTTGTTTTCTCTTTTGTTTTGTTCTCCTGAAAGAGTTGCAGAAAGCTGGGATGGATGGTCTTTCTTTATGTAAGTCACTGATTAACAAAAGGTGTTATAATAGGTGTGCCCTGCACTTTAAGACTTTCAAAGCAATGTAGTCTCCCATTAATTCAAGTGCAAATTGGAATATGGTTACATTCTGTTGAAGTAAAGTGACTGAGACTTCAAGGGTCCCATTTTACTTACATTTATGAAGTTTGTGATAATTCACTGCAGCAGCAAAAACTGGCAAGAACAGAGAGATTCAATTTGGTCTCTCCTCTCTCTCTCCCCCTCTCCTCCTAATGCTTAATAAATTTTCCAGAAGAGAGATACACATACTATATTCTCAGGACTGTTAGTTTAAGAAATGTACTGTTTGGTTTTTCCTTGTATAAATTAATTACAGTTGAACCTTCTACTAAATCCATAGAAAATACTTCTGTTTGTAAAAAGGGGTTTTTTTTGTACATTATTTTGTAATTATGTATGATTTAACTGTGGCCATGATCTTTTTTTCACATTCTGGAAAAAAAAAATTCCTTACATTTTTTTTATATCTTTATTTCTGATACACTGTCTTTCTGGCATTGCACAAGTCACTGATTTTTTTTACTTTCTGTCATACTTTTTCATGGTCAGATAATACTTGTGTGGGGAAAGCCATGAGGAAGGGCCCAGCTTAGCCCTGCTGAACCTAAGAGCCTTTAATCCTCCCATTCTAGGTAATGATTCTTTGCCACTTGTGTTTTGTTTGTCTCCAGTTGTATGATTTCCTCATGCTTTTCAGGGTGCAGTTCAATTAATGTTTACTTTCCTAAAATGGCCCAGTAAGAAGATTTCTTGTGTTCATCCTGCAAACACTCTATTCTGAAGTTTCAGGAAAGGTTATTAAAACCTTTTAGGGAAAAAAAAAAAACAAACCAAACAAGAGAAGAGGTTTGGTTGAACATTCATTTGAATATACATGTTAAGAATCTCTTCAGGTCTTGGGACAGCCTGAGATTTCAAAGAGAAGAAGAGTATTAATTGAGCTGGTGTAAAGTCTGCCCAAGATAGCTGTTTTTTATCAGGCAGTTGACTCATGAACAAGAAGGAAAAAATTTTTAGGAGAAGAAATGTGTGCAAACCAGTGACCAGCTATGTCTGTCCTATCATTCCCTGAAATCAGAAAGCACAGTAAAGCACCCATACTTTAAAGACATCTTTGGATAGTGTCTAAAATAAGTGAAGGGTTTAAAAATTGTGTCAGAGACTGGCCCTCAGTCATTTTGTCCAAGTAATCTAAGAGGTTGATTTCATTACATGCACCTATCATACCTGCTATCCGTAGGTCAGGAAAGTAAAAAATCTGGGTTTAAAAAGTGATCAAGTAATTTTTATATAAAAAAAGCTCAAAGTCCTATTTTGCTTTTTTTTATTATTATTTTTTTACATTTTTTTTTATTTTTATTTACGTCCTCACTAAAAATACATTGCACTTACATAACACTTTCCACAGGAGAATTTCTAGTCTGCTGGGACCTACCCAGTCAGAGACAACTGCTGAAAAATGATGGAAAGTGGCTTGGTGAGCACCTCAGCCATCTTTCTTGGAACTTTCAGGTGAATTCCATCCAGAGCAGATCATGGAGCACCTCTTCCTGTACTGGGGGAGGATCATTCACCTTCTGGTGTTTGTCTTCTAGATTAGGGGATTGGCTTTGCAGATTACAACTGGTTTTGTTACTAAAGACTGAGGCAAAGACAGCATTACAATTAACAAAATTAATGGAAGAAGTGTGCAGCACTCCAGGCTCCCATTCCTTGCTCCCAAGGATCTGTAATTTTGCCTTTATAAGAAATGTGTAAGAGAAATGTGGAGAACAGGGAAATCCTGCTGGGTTATATTGTACTACTTTGCAGCATATATGGAAGGTACAGCAGATGCAGATGTTATGCCACTGTTAGATCTGTTTTCACAAAGGCCTATGTTTCATAATAAGACAGTAGACTGGAATGGAGTAATAGCTTCTTCCTTTAGTTGGAAATATTTTAAGTAGCCTGTAAGCAATTGATATATTTTGTGGGTAGATATGTAATTGCACTATATAGTTTTCAAGCATGAAGTCTAAATAGCCCTGCATGAAAAGGAAAAAGTCCTTTTTAGTGGTTATGAAAATAAACTGTTAAGCACCCAGCAGTGAAAGGGTCAAAATGGTTGTATTAACTGAACTCTCCAGAGGACATATGTTGTTTACAGTATACGTTTAAAATAATATTCCTGGCTAGTCAGGATTTCCCTCAGGATAATGCAATTACAACAGTAACAGAGGATTAATTAAAGACTTTCCCATAGGTGTTGCTAGAGATCTTGAATCGACCAAAGGGGGATACATTACCAACTCAGCACAGAGGTGAACAGACCAGAGTTGTTCAAAATAATTAGTTAGGCACAAGGGCAGGGTTGAGCTTTTTGCCTCATTTATCTGATTTTGATTAATACTATAATTTCTTTATTTTATGCAGAAGAGGCATATTGGTTCCCATTTATGTATGAAAAATGAATAAGGAAGATCAAGCTTCTGAATAAAGAAATCAATAGCAAATGAATTTATTCTGGTGCAGTGTCAAGTAGGATAATTTTTTTTTTAATTTCTTTTCTTTTTTTTTTTTTCTTTGATACTTGGTTGAAATGCTTGGTGCCAAGGGGTAATTTTTCTGCTGCAAAGGGAACAACAGTCCTGCTCATGTACAATGCATGGAGTGATGCAGATGCATGAGAAGGAACAACAGTGACTTGAGAGGGTATTAGATCTGGATGCTCACCTCCCCATTTTTTGCCTTTAAAATTGTCCCTGCCTGTACTTGTGAAGTCCTGACAGAGGCTGAGTCATAGTTCTCAATTTGGCAAGGCCACTAATTTGGAATTACAATGATAAAGTAGAAAAAAAAGATAGTACTCCCTCTCTCCAAATGTCTTGTTAAGACAGAAAAATTATAGCAATCTAGAATGTGTTATTTTTGCATAAATGGTTATTTTGATATTTCTCCGTCAAGGTTCCTTTTCTGGATGGGCATCTCATTCAACAGAAAAGGTAGTCTGCAAAATGTAGATGAAGTGTGCAAAAATCTGCATTAGAAATGAGAGAACACCTATCTCAAATGAGGTGTACTGGGGAGATTTGGACTAGATCCCTCATGCATCATAACCTGTCAGCAGACTGATTGTGGGCTGTAAAGATAGTCTTAAAGTTTCTGGGGCTTTTCTGAGCAAATATGCCCTGAGGTATGTTAGGTCAGCTTCCCATTCAGACTTATATATTTATCACATTTTTTCCATATAAAAACTGTACAACAACCTTAAAAGAAGATTAAAATAAATCACATAATCATATTTTTAGAATATGCATGAAAAATATATCTCATGAAGAAAGTGACAGTCTCTTCATAGTAAATATTCTATTATCAAATCAAGGAACATGAAGTCAGATCTTCATATGGGGCATATTATGCCAGTAAACCCTATCTGAAGATCTGACCTATTTTAAAGGTGTGGACAATATCTTTTGCCTGATAGAATTTATTTTGGCTTAAGTAATAAATCTGTCTGAAAGGTGGTAGAGTAAGAATTAAAAGGAATTTATGTAATGTACATATTTGCCATTTATTAAATTTGCTTTCAGATACTGTAAATATGAAGCTTAATATAACAGAATATATCCCACTTATTTATCCATAAATGTGAAGGGAAAATTATAATGTTCTAAACTTTCTTAATGAGCATGGACATTTTGCCTTTTAATTACTGAAGTAGCATGAAAGAAAGAATAGATTTCCAAGATGCTATAAGGATATTTTTCAAATAACCACAAAATTTCAGAAGAGTTGTGTCAGTTTAACAGAGAGAAGTTAATTTTATTTGTGAAGGAAATCTTAGGGAAGTGTTGCCCTTGTTTCACTGCACAAAACCCCCTCCTGTTTATTGATATCATGGCAGGTTTACTAAGGAGTATTTCAGAGAATACTGCAAGGAGAAAACAAAGAACTTGCCAAGAAAAACATTAACTCAATATCTACTGTACCTATGATTTTCAAAGGCAGCAGTTAGCAATATGACCCCGGTAGATTGCTATGTGACATCACATTTCACAGTTGCCCCTTGATAAAAGCTACTCTTTGCTGAGATTTGGAAATCACGTGTGTTTAGATAAATGTACTTTTTAACAGATCTAAGAGAGCACAGCATCCTAAAAGGACTCAGTTCTGTCCCACTCATGGAATACTCTTCTGTGCATATTTCTGGACCTGTGCAAACAGATCTTCATGCCATAGCACCTGTGCCTCAGAAGTGTTATTATGGATCTGCTTCAGATCTTTGTGCTGTACATTTACACATACCTAGCAGTGCCTCCAGGACCGATTGCATGTGAGCAGTGTGCATTGTAATCTTGATCCACTTGCCAATATTGGAAGTATGAAGCAGCTGTGTGCATGTGAGGAGGCTTCACTGATCACATGTGAACCTTATGGCTACAGAAGAGGTGCATAGAACACATACAGGTAGGACAGTGCAGACAGGCAAAATCTCTTTTTCTTTTCCATAAACTTCTGAATTTCTCTTAGTAGCATAAATAGGCTGTTATGGATCCCGTAGGGCTAATGTTGCAGCCTACTGGAGGTCCTTGTAGCAGCTGTCACTAGATGGTGCTAGCTGTATAAGAGAGGTGTCCCCCTCTTCTCCATCTCCGATTCAGACATGACACTGTCAAGGACCCCGAGTGCTTGGGTCAGTGATAGAGATGTGTTTCTTCTGAGTCCTGGGAACCCAGAGTAGCTGCTTTGTCCCTAAAGGTTAATAAATTAATAGGGATTCATTAGGGAATTTCCAGAGGTCTGGACTTACCTTTCATGTGCATGGGGATTTCTTGCAACTACAAAGGTTCTCTCTTCTTCTGGCAGTATTTTCAAGCAAGTTTAAGATAAGCAGATGACTATTGGTTTTATTTTGGCATTCTCTCACCTTTGCCCAGAAGATATTTGTCCTTTATCAAGTCTCCTAGGAACGAATTTTCTTTCTCACCAGTACAGGGCTCTCCTATATTCTTGTTCAAAAGCCAGCCTGGCAGATGACTGGGAATGATTGTAGAAGAGCTGGAAAGGGAAGCACTGCATTTCAGAGGAATGGGAATTGACATGTACTTTGTGCAGCTGCTTGGAGACAATTTGGATGGTTCCTTTGAGTCCAGGTCTTAAACTGGGTCTTTTCTATCCCTCAAAAATTGCGTTAAGTAGGTTCCAGACTATGGACAGTGGAAAGTATATGAAGGATGGGAGAGGAAAATAAGTGGAAGGTCTAATTAGGAAACAGCAGAAATTGTGTTTTACCTACTGTTTTCTCTTCACTATTTTTAATGGTATCCTAATGCACTACAAAACATTTCTGAGACCAAACCTTCACATCCTTGGCCTCTAGAAGAGTTTTATCTGAAGAAGGCAGCAGTCAAAGGTTTCCATCTGTAGCAATAAAAACTTTTCCCTTCTGGTGAAAGCAGGGCACATTGCTCTGAAATGGGGAGAGATGCTAAGTGCAGTGACAATTGTTTCCCAGGGAGAATGATTCGGCAGGAAGCCAGTATTTAATCACATCACATCATTACAGAACGTCACTCAGTGCAACCACTTGATGCAGTGCACCTCACCTTTGTAGCATAATGCTGATTCCCTGCCAACTATTTAGAGAAAAATTGCTATCAGCTTTTATAATTGTTTCCCTTGATGAAACAACCCAGTGAAATGGCAGGGCTAGAATGGGGACAAAAGGGAGAGTTATGAGATCACAATTTTCCCAGATTTCCAAGTTGCACCTATTAGCTGACAATTAAACTACTGACCAACTTCAAAAGTCCACCACAATTGGCACTAATTGTCATTCTTTCCAACAGTCTCCTCAGAAAGACCAAATATTAAATGTATGTAAAGTTGGAGCAGCTCACTCTATCCCTAAAATGATAACCTTAGGCAATATTTGACCATTCTGCACACCTTGTGCAGCTGAGATGATGACTTAGCATAGCCCAGCAGTATATATAGATTTTTACACTATCACTACAAAAATAATTTTGACTTTACATGGAAAGAAAAAGATCATTAGAATGTTTAAGACAATGTGTGCTCTCCTACATGCTATCTACATCATATGAGCCAGCAGTTTGCCCTTGTTGCAAAGAAGGCTTAAGATATCCTGAGCTGCATTACATAACATATTTGCAGCAGGTGGAGAGAGATGTCTTTTTCCTCAGCATTGATGTGGCCACATCTGGAGCACTGTGTCCAGTTTTGGGATCCCCAGTCTGAGAGAGATACTCCCAGTAAAAGAGGGGTATCAAAGTAAAAGGGAGTATCTCCCTTTCAACTTAAAAAGTTCTGCTGTACTATGATTCTGTGACACTCATTGTACAATACAAGTATGGGAAGAAAAAAAAAAAATCACTAAAATAGGCAAATAATCCAATTTTAAAACCACTATTGCCCTTCTTGGTTCTATTCAGCTAAGTCTTAAGTATATGTAGATAAGTAAAAGTACATACTGATTCAGGCTATAGCCTGGACATCAGTCTATTAGGATTGCTACAACAATGGTGAGTAAAGGAAAAGAAAGAAAGAAAGAAAGAAAGAAAGAAAGAAAGAAAGAAAGAAAGAAAGAAAGAAAGAAAGAAAGAAA
>JAOEGS010003520.1:64319-89759 GCA_025447755.1 Corythornis vintsioides
GAAAGAAAGAAAGAAAGAAAGAAAGAAAGAAAGAAAGAAAGAAAGAAAGAAAGAAAGAAAGAAAGAGAAAGAAAGAACAGGGTTTATACACAAGGATCTTCCCCAAGGTATTCCTGCCTTGTATTGTGTCCCACAGACATAATCTGAGGAATTTCATGAGCCTGGGCTTGCATCTGCCCCACTGAGCTTAATAGATACCAACAGTCCTACCGTCTATAAATTTGTCTAATCTGTTCCTAACTGCTTTTTTACTTTTAGCTATCTTTACTTGACATGACTGGGTTTCACAATTTAATTATTGTGCTGTGTGAAAACAAACTTTCCCTTTTGCTCATTTTAAGCCTTCAGGCTGAGAATTTCCTTGGTTCGTTGTGGCATTCTCATTCAAATCAAGAGGAATGAAAATTACTTAGCTCCACAAAGCTTGGATCTTTTAATCACCTGCATGTAGTGTCACTGTTGTCAGCCTTGGTGTCAACAGACATAATGCTCTCTGAGGAGCCCCCTGGGTGGCCTAGCACTGTACTCCACTGTCCTTGTCCTGGATAATGTGCAAGCATGGAACAGTCAGATTCTTCAACCCCACTACTCCCCCAAAACTTACAGTAAAAATATAAGCTGCAGTAAAACATACTGATAGAGGGAGCGAGGAAAACAACAGCCCAGGGTGAGTCAGTTTGACTGACAGCATGCCCACCTATTTTTCCTGGATGTTGTTGGCTGTTTCAGGACAAGTCCGGAACCATAAATGCAAATCCTCTGAGGTAAAATCATTTCCGCCCACCTTTCAATATTCCTGTGAAGAAAAAACCCCACAAGAATCTCACCTTGCATTCCTGAAGTATTGCCTCTGGGCTCACACTTCTCTAGTGCCAGATTTGGAGGCAGTCAGCAGTTTCACTGCTACTGTGGCTGAAGAGGAACAATAGCATAATCCTAAGGAATCCTGGTTTGGATTCAAGCAGGCATCCACATGGCCAAGAAGATGTGCACCACTGCTTTCTGTTCCCTAAAGGCTGACATATTAGTTTGAAAAGTGGATACATGTACAACACAGTGTGAGTCAGACATAAAATAGATCCTCTCCTTTTCCAATGCAATAAAATGACATCTTTCAAGTCTGGACACTTACAACTATTTCCTATTTTAGATTACATAAGCAGTTTGTGGAAATGGGCATGAGCATCTAGAACTAAGACTTTTCCAGACTTCAATTTATTTTCATAATAATTTATTGGCAACTGGAATTTGATTCAGTCCTGCCTTAACATATGATAACTTTTAATTTGTGGCACAGTGGACTATGAATTGGGTTTGGTATTGATTTAGCATTTTTTTATTTTTAATATTTCATTTCATTGTTATTATTTTTATTAAAACTGCTTTAGTTTTCTTTTCCAATCCATAAGTGTCTCCCTCCCTTATTCCTTTTCTCTTCCCCTCTGGGAAGGGAGAGGTGTTAAAAGAGAGAGTTTGTCACTTATCTAGTGACTGTCCCAGCCTTAACCTTTGACAACTGAAGATACTTGAAAGAATAATATAGGAAAAAAATATTTTGTCAGGTCAATATCCTTCTTGTTCCTTTTCTTTCAAGTGTTAAAATGTACTTGCTGACAGACAGAAAGAAACCATCTTGACAAAGGAGTGTATATGTCCTAATGTTTGTCTTGATTAAAATAAAGCTTGCAATATTGTTTTATGACTGTGTTTGTATGACATATGACTTTCCATAAAAGACATTCTTAACCATTACCTGTTTATCTATTTAAAGCAGAGTACTCTGTTATTCATTACATGCAAACAATATTTGAATACACTGGCATATTTATTGTTAAGGTCAATACAACGATAGGATTTGATCCTCTTTTCTTTGTTGCTTAGGAAAGAAAATATAATACTTACAAAGCCTGAGTTAATTTTTTCTTTTCCTTTGCTTCTGACACCAGCAGGATATGCTTTAACTATGTATTCCCTAGTGGGACAGGCCTTCAAACACATAAATTACATTAGGGCAAGCAAGACAGTACCAGTATCTGACTTCATAGAGATCTCAACATGATTCTTAATTTGTAAAGCTAATCAACCACTTTCCTTAGATATATTTACTACAGAAATGCTTGTCTGACCAGCAACTTTCAAGCCTAATTAGCTAGTGTGTCCTTTCTGTTACCATTCAGCAGGAACCGAAGAGATGTTTTTTGTGGTTTAGAAATATACATGTATGTTATTGACATGCTGTTCCAGGGTGTTTCCTAGGAAAACATCTAAGGATAATTCTAAAGTAAATATTTTCATTTATGTAGGTGTTTAAATTTTTACATCAATGCAGATGAATGTGAGCTTATGTATATGTACTTTCCTGATATATTTCAATGTTTTCATAGTTTGTATAGCCTGTGTGAAGCAAGGTATGCTGAGGACCCTATAGTGCATAAATTATGATCTTAAATACACATATTACAACTCTTTAACTTCTTGCTATCACTTAAAATATATATGCCCAGGGGACAGATGTAAATTTTCAGGTCAGTCCAGCTTGTTGGATTCTCTTTCCTAACAGTTTGAAAATAAAATTCCCTGATTTGATCAGGCTCCAAAAAGCCCTGCTCAGGCCGTGCCTCAGTAGCCCTTTTCTCCTACATTCTGAGCCTGCACATCTCCCCCCTAACATCAGTGGAAATTGGAGCATTTGCCATCTGGCAGCAAGAACAGCCACTATTGAATTAGATGGGAGTAGGAAGTGCACCAGTTCTTACATTTCTGGAAAATTCTGACATCACATGCTGGCATTTTTGCTCCCACAGTTAGCAATGTTGAGATGAGTGAAGTGAATGAACTCACAAGAAGTAATAGCCTGTAGGAATCCTTCAGTAGCTTCTTGTGCAGACCATATGTGGAACAACCTTATTGCCATTAGGATAAAAAATTTGAGCCGAAATACTAAGGGAGGCCAGAGTTTCAGATCTCTCAGGGAAAACCAAAGTAATTTGATTCAATATTTGGCCTGTCCCAACAACCTTTATGCATACTCCTTATTGCCTGTTATAAATATCTGTCTTCCACTCTGCCCCAGGGGAATGATGAGTTAGCAAGAGACAAAAGCTTCCTCTCTGTAAAAGGTTTTGTCTTCTCCTATCAGCAGGTTCTGTTGCTGTGCTAAGCAGGGATAACAAGGTGGGGAGCCAAGTGAAATTTCATCCCAGTGCCTGCTGCTTTTACCACAGACTCCCGTGTCTTCCAAATTTTCTTTTATCAGCATCAAAGGCAGTGATGTAAATCTGGAGAAGACACCTGTACATACCTACCTATAGTTACTTGGGATCAGCATAGAGAAGATGAACATGAGGCCATGATTCTAGTTCAACCTTATTCGAGGTCTTCTGCTCTCATTATTAACCTTTTGTAATTATTGTTAGCTTCACTTAATGTCTGTCATCTGTACTCCTTTTAGCACTTGCTTCTAAATCATTGCATTGAACTTACTACTATGAGATATCAGATGGACCTTAATCTTTTGAAACATTTCATGTAGTCTTTTTTATATCTGAGACTCGGCCAATTGAGCTGTACTAGTGTTGATTAAAAAATCTGACTTTAAATTCATTTGGTTAAGATAGTACAGAAGGCTCTATGTGGACATTCATATTTGTGATTATTTATAAGTCACTTAAAATAGGCTTAAACTAAACCAGTCAAAACAGAAGTATGTCCAAATGAAGACTGGCACCAGTTTAATTAAACTGCAGCAACTATGTATATAAACAAAACCTAAATCTACAGACTGTAAATTACTTTTGACTGTAACATTACTCATTTAATTTTATATCACCACAGAAGAAGTTCAGTTGCTCTTGTATTCAGCCAAAATGTGGATCAGTCACTCCACAGTAGATTTTGATGAGCCTCAGATGAATGCACATAGAACCTACACTAAGGAAACATGAGAGCACTGTCATTAAGTAACCTTGAATACATGACATGCAAAATCATGGTGAAAATTCTGTGTCTTCTAGCCGTTCAAGTACACTATTTTGTAAAATGACTGAATCTATTCTGTCACATTTTAATGTCAATTTATTTTTTATGAAAAAATAATATTATTAAAAATGTTGCAAAGTTGTTTGATAAACATAATTTGTGGTCATTTGATCAAATATATTTTTATCTTTTGAATCCGTGACTGTTATGTGAACTCATTGCCAGCTGAGTATTCCCTGTAGTAGTGGTCAGGTGTCATACAGAAGTTAAGGAGAAAAGCTATAATTTTCATTGTTAACTTTAATAATATGATACTCTATTAATTAAAGACACTGTGGCCTTGCAACGTGAGATTAATGACAGCCTGGTGTGCCAGGCAAACCTGAATATTTCAATGTTTCTTTCTTACAGTGCATCACAAATTGAAGGTGTGGAAATGAGCTGTCTTATTCAGAAGAGTGTATTAAGTTTAATAGAAAAACATAGACAGTGAAAGTTAAACAAGTGTTTTAGTATCTCATTGAATCAGGGCTTCTGAATTGGGAAGGTAAATAATTTCCTTCCTTCCTTCCTTCCTTCCTTCCTTCCTTCCTTCCTTCCTTCCTTCCTTCCTTCCTTCCTTCCTTCCTTCCTGTAGCTTTTCCATTATTTCCCATATTAATTTTATAACAATATTGGAAGCAGCATTAGTGGTCTCACCTTCTCTGCTATATTATATATGGAAAATAATTTATGGAAAATAGAGATTATTGTCTAATTCACATTTCAGCAACAGCATTAAGCAATACCTTGGATTTTGTCTGGTACTGTCCTATACCACTTAACTGATAGAATTTGTACTTACAAACTTCATCAAGTTTGACTTTGCCTTATCTATTCAAAGAGGTGCCTTTTGCAGATTCTATCCTTTATACACAGATGTGTTAGTGCACATAGAAGTGAAGGGAATAGTAATTTGACTTTATCAATAACTTTTTACTAGAGGTTACTACTCTTCCAATTGTTTCCAAAGAAAAAGGATCTGAAGGCCTGAGTATTCCTATTGCACCTTGACCATGGCAGAATTTTATTTTTTTTAATATAAAGGCAAATATGTGGGTTTTTTTCCAAAAGATAGGAAAAGACTCTCAGTGAAAAACCCCACCTTTTGGCTGTATATTGAAATTGGGGTTTCATTATGGTCCTTCACATTGATTGGTTGGTTTCCCTGTTATTTTCTGTTGCTTGTACTTGGACTCAATTTAGCATGATATTTAATAATTTACCATCATATTTAATTGCTGTGAGCATTCATGTGTTCAAGGCCAGGCATTTGTTGAAGTAGTTGGTTCCACTGAGGTTGGATCATCTTAGTTTATTGCAGGGAAGCCAGGTAATGTACTAGACATGGTTAAAGATTAATAAATATTCTGTAGGGTTAAGCCCTACAGTAAAATCCATTGCTGGAAAATTATTAAGTCTCTTTGTGTGTGTGTTGTTTTGGTATTTTTTTTTCCCCAAGAATACTAATCTTATTAAGGATGTGTTGATGTGCTCTCTGCTGTCACAATAACCATGTATATTTTTTTATACTTCTCTATCTGAATCCTACAGCATTGTTTACTAATGTTTTTTTCCCTTAAGAAGGTCTCACTGTAAGGTCAAAAAGCACTCAAGCAAATATTTGGCATATGCTGCCTTTTCCTAAAAATATCATGATGTATTCCCAATCCTGGATAAATAATTTTGTCAGAAGAAAACTTAAATAGTCATTCTCTAAAAAAGATTAATTTCTATCTTGAATTAAGGGCAATCCATTCTCCCTGTATGCTTTCAAGACTGGATGGAGCTTCAAAAACTCCAAAAAGGAGTGGAAAAGGAAGCAAGTTGGTCTGGAACAGAAAGCAACATAACATGTTACATCCCAGGTTATGTCTCATTGGAGAAAAACTACTTGATTCCTACTGACCCACCCACTTAGAGGTCATAAAATCATTCAGGTTTGAAAAGACCATTGAGATCATCCAGTACAGCCATAAACCTACTCTAAAATGTTCACCCCTAAACCATGTCCCTCAAAACCACATCCAAATGCCCCTTAAACACACCCAGGGATGGTGACTAAACCCCCTCCCTTGGCAGCCTGTTCCAGAGTCTGACCACTCTTTTGGTTAAAATATTTTTTCCTAATGTCCAGTCTAAACCTCCCCTGGTGCAGCTGGAATCCAAGCCCTCTTGTGCTATCCCTAATGATCTGTGAGCAGAGACCAGCACCAACCTCTCTACAATGTCCTTTTGGTGCTGTAGAGAGTGATGAGGTCTCCCCTTAGCCTCCTCTTCCTCAAACTAAACAGTGAGATGTTTAGAAGATTTATTAACTAGGGTCAATTGTGGCATTAAATCATAGTCCACATAACAGGGAACTGGTCAGAGGGGGGAAGAAGTCTTCACCTGTGTTCACAAAGTAAAAAAGATCTAGATTTTACCATCACCCCACTGTATTGCAGACAAGCCTCTGCTCTATACAAAAGCAATGAAGAGGAAAAAAAGTCATCATCCCTGGCTTTATGTATTTTGTGGTTGGTAGGAGGAAGGAGAGTAGATCTCTGATTTCTCTTAAACTTTTTTATTTAGATTTGGTACCCACTAAACCATTCTGCTCATGTAGGATGCTATTTTTCTCTATAGGGGATGTCTTACCATGCAGCCTTGCTAAGTTACTCACATAATAACAGGTGATGAACTGGCAATGCAATGGCATTCCCTAACCAAAGCTCTCTCATTTCAGTACACCAAGGGGTAGCCAATTCTAAGAACAGCCCTGCCTGTCAAACATTTGTTCCCTGGAACTGCTGCTTTTTAAAAAACATATGCCCAGAATGAACCAAGTTAAATACAAACATATAGCAGGGAGTCCAATTTTACTGTGGAAACACATCCTTGTTGTACCATTATTTACATAGCATTTCTACACATAGAGTGGTGTAGCACTAAAAAACAGGGCTTTTGTTCTAGTCATCTTAAAGAAGAGAAAAGCTAAAGCATTAAACAAGCAGACTAGTGTACTTCTATCTGCTTTGTAAAAAGAATTCTTCTATGAGCTTTTCATAAATCTCAATTGAGTATCCAGCATTTATCCACCAAAAAAAGTATTTAATAAACAATGCTTACCTCTATTCTTATCTATAAATCTACATTTAATCTGTGGCCTTCTCTGTCCTTTGCTGCCTAAATATCTGATTACTTACATAGACAACTGTTCTGGCTATTTTGGAAAATATGTCCTTTATGTATAAGTACTCAGTTGTATATGCTGTTGCCTCAACACAAAAAGTAAGTTAAAGTGGATTCTCTTGAATTTAGGCAGCTATAATAAATAATGAATCACACTATTTTTTTTCATTTGCTGCTACTCTGAGGTCTCCACTTTCATCATTTTTTCCTGGCTATCTAAATATATATTGTTATAAAAAATAATTATCTTTTAAAAAATCCAAATTGCTTTGAGGATTAAGAGTATTCTGAGATTTCTGGGGGGATTTGGCATTATATTTGTGATACAATATTGTACTTTAGGAGCTTTGTTTAAGATACCTAGTGCCTGGGATGGATGCTAACCTCAACAACCTGCAGGATTCTCAGTGAACACATTTGTGTATGAATTAAACTCCATTAAGTTTCCTTTAGAAGTGTGGTCTAGCACCTATTCCAGCTAATGGGAAGGTTTAATCTTTCAATATGAAATATTTAGGCATCGGATGAAAAAAAAACAAAGCAAAACAAACGATCAAGAAAACAATAGCATGTGACCAAACACAAAACAAAGGTTACTGAACCTAAATGGTAAAATGGGAAGTAGTTATAGAACAGCCATTGCTAGTACAGTGGGAAGGTTATCAATCCAAGCTCCTAAAGCAAACAAACTGAATAAAGATCTCACTGGTAGAAATGAGGTAAGTTCAGTGAGCAGTTGCACAAGGTCTATTTTAACAAATCTATTATTTGATAATACTACACAATAATTTTTGGCTATGCTCTCACAGGAAATGTAGTTGTCTTTAAACAAGTAACAGAAAATCCTACCTGTTAAACATTGAATGAATAAAGCAGAATAAAGCAAAACAAAGCATGAATCATTTAGTATTTTTTAATTATTTAATAATAATACAACTGAGTCTCCTCAAAAGAATATTGATCTCCTTTCTCTGCCATGTCATATGGACCTCAATAAGTGTATTCATTTTTTGTACTTGTAATTACTTACAAACCTGCTTAACTCTTTGTATGAAAGACAATCCACTGAAGCAATGGGAAAAATCTACTCACCAATCAAGCATGAATCTAAGGTTTTCCAGTTTCAGAACCTAAAACTATACATAGTTCTGATCTGTCATTGCATGGGTGAGAGTGAAGAGACTTTATAATACAATCATCTTTATTTAAATAAAAACAAAGACTACATACTGAATAAATAATAAAAAGGAAGCAAATCAGTAATATTTACATGGTTTTGCTTTCCTTCTTAAAGTCTAACATACATGAACACTTTAAAAGTTTAAGTGCATAACTTGAATAAACTGTCTCTTTAAAATGAAGGGACAAATTTATTCAACAAGTTGTTTGTTTTTTGTTTGGTTGGTTTGTTGGGTTTGGGTTTTTTTTGTCCTTCATATATCAGGAATCTGAAAAACATAGAAACATATAGAAAACAGCCTTAAAACTCTAGACCTGTTTTTTACTTATAATGCCATTTTATTTCACTCTGGAAGTGCAGAGGCTTCTGGTGGATGTGAACGAATTTTTTTACCAGCTAAATACTCTGAAATGGTTTTTCTGAAAATAAGAATTGAGAAGACTTACTTTAATTCATTCTTATTGACCCTTTTTAACTGATGAACTTTGCTCACTTTAAACAAATCCTGTCCTCTGCAGTGTGATCCAATTTACATTTTTCTTGGCGAGTTTACAAAGCAGTGGATTTATGATCTAGGGAAAATAATGAATGAAAAAAGAATTTAAATGGCCAATACGAGTTGTAGCTTTCCTACTCTGTCTGCTTCAGTAGCCAAACTACTTCAGTTTACACATCTTAATACCAACCTTAAGGATGAGATCTCTCTAAACCCGTGAAACCTGTACTTCTGACACATAATTAACTTGTAGTCCATGAATTACTATTGAAACTTTTGGTTTGCCTTCTGGTTATCTCTTTCAGTTCTCTTTTTCATTTTAATTCTCTCTCTGGAGGGAATATTAAAACCCAGTCTGGTCTGTGCTGAAATCAATTGGAAGGGATTCTTATATGAAACTTGCTGTGAATTCCAGGTGCTTTCTTTATAAAAAGAAACTTTGAAAAATGGGCCCCAGGCACACCCTACATAGGAAAGCCCAAGAGCAGCAATACAGACTTCATTTTCTTAGGGACAGGGAATACAGTGAGAGGGTTCAGTCTGCATGTCCTGTCTAATATATGAGAAATCTTGGAGTCCTGATAGTCTTAATCCCCGCCACAGAAGTGTATAAAATTTCACAGCTATGCTGCCAAAAAAGCCAAGACCACACCAGGAAAGCCGTCTGCTTACAAGAAGATACCTGCCAGGTCTTGTCTGCCAAAGCCTGGACTAATGAATGAATACACAATATCCCAATCAATCAAACTGGATTTGTCTTTGCCCCAGGTCTAGGTGAGGTCTGGTATGAGGTGACCATATCTGTCAAGCATGCAGTAGTTGTGGCCAAGAAACTGTCTGTACATTTATGCATTTATCAAGGCAGATATGAACAGAAGTCTTTATTTTTTAACTAAATGTAGTATGCACACACTGGCTGCATGTATTTAAATGTATGGTCATACAAAGAGAGGGAAGGACATATCTACAAATAAGCACTGACCAATTTAGTTATGATTGTATGCAAATACCTATGCACACATAGAGTCATAGTCCTTTTCTTTCCCTCCTCAATTGTTTTTTGTTCACAAAGACTTCAGTCTTAAGTATATTTATTTGTACAAGCACTAGGACTGTGATTACACAAAACACTGAAAAACTACAAATTACAATTTTTAAAATTTATTATTTTTTTTTTAGCTGCAGTCAACATTCTTGTTTCTGAAAAATGTTGTTTCATTCTTGGTTTAATCTTCCATCCTGTCAGCTAAATAAACTGCATTTTTACAAATATGTGTATTTGCATGAGAAAAGGTGAAGGTATAGTGTGACAATGAGGTAGGAAATTCTGTAGTCCTCACAACCATGTTAGAGATTGTCGTGGCTATTTTAATGTGTAGGGGTTCAGCCTGACAACAGTAGCAGACTTGATGCTTGCTGTCATGCATAGGGGCTACAACAGCAGTAAGAGGAGTTAACACCTAGGGGTGTTAACTATTTCTTTGAACCTAGGTGAGCTGAATCTGATGACTAGTCCTTGCTTCCTGGGAACATGCTTCTAGGCGAAGAACAGGGTGAGGTGAGTCAGAGAGTGGTCTGATAAAAGATAAAATGGTCATAGAGTAATCACAGATAAGTTATCACCTAAGGGTTGGGAAGATAACTTAAGTGAAGTGATAGTAGCCAGATATGCTGGTGAGGTAAGGAGATGGTATGACAGTAAAGTACCTTCCCATTCTGTCATACTTCACTAATCTATCCTTGAGTCTGTCCTACCTCCAAAGTTGTCTAATGGCACAATACACAATGGTTCATCACCAGCCTCGTGTTAGAAGATAGATGTAGCATAAAGCCTAAGGGGTGCAGGACTTGTTGACTCATACTAATGGTGATTTAAAAGTACCTTGGTTGGTGCATGTTTTCCTAGGCCCCTCCTCTAGCCACAGGAGGAAATATAATCCATATCTCCTTTCAGACTCTGATCACTTCTATTGCAAGTACAAAGCCAAATGCAACAGCATGAGCATTTTAGAAATTTAAATTGGGATTTTCCATGGTGAAGTGCTGGCTATCAGTGTCCAGAGTGTACTACCCCATTCCTGCCTGAGAGTTTGGATATCTGGTCTCAGGACCAGTGTAGATATGATGCAGATGTCTGTCCTGCAGTCTTACTGGAAGCCTGTTCCTCCTTGATTGAGAGCTGCCTTTAAGCTCAGGCTTACTCACAGTCCCTTCCTGAGACAGACATACTTGACTTTCTGGCTTGATGGACTGGCCTCACCTATACAGACTTGTGTATGATCACTTGTCTTTGGTTTAACTTAATAGCTGTCTCTGTAGCTGCTCTTTTCTTCTTGCTTGGATGCTGTGGGACTCCCTCCTCCATTGGTGAGGCTACTGCCCACACTTGCCCAGTCCCACCTCTCTGCTCCCCTTGACTATTGGAATGTCCTGCTCTTGCTGTGCTGTGGCAGTCAAAGGGAGACTGCCCAGGGGTTTCAGTGGAAGACTTTAGGTCAGTGCTGAGAAATTCTAGAGTTTCAACATTATGTTCTTTAATTAAAATACTAAAACTTTGCTTCACAGTATATATACAGAGAACAATTATAGTCCTACATGTAGCAGGCAGTGCCTCTTCAGCTATGCCTACAGTTGCACAGAGAATATGTTTTTCTCCAGAGAGAACCTCCTGAATATCACTGAGGTTATTTTAAATCAAACACTATATTTTCAAAGATAGGAAGATTTCCAGGAATCTAGAGTCATTGTCAAGAAACAAAAGCAGTATGGCAGCTGGAACAGTTGGGTTGACCCTTGAAAACCAAGGTTTAAGACTTCATGTAGCTACATACATATTGTATGACCATAATATAGTTGCAATCACCTCATGTAATGTGAATCAGCTAAGTCTACACTTCCTTTGCAGTCAGCAGAGGGAAATTTGTACCCCTAAAGGGTGAATCATCTTGTCTCAACACAAACAGAATACATTACACACTTTAGGTGGCTTATGATCTCTGTGAATCATAAAAAGAGTCTAGAAAAGTAGTTTAAACTGATCTTTAAACTAAGAAAGTTAGGTGAGATGGTTTCTCGTTTGTAAAATTGGGATAATTTCCTGAGCCTATTAAATAATAGGAAAGGATAAATAAAGAATGTGACAGGTTTGGCTTAGGTGGTCTCAATTTTACAGTATACCATAAGTCTTTCTTAGAGAGGTTTGAGGGGGGAGCATTGTGTGCCTGATGCGTTTTGGACACACAGTGTAGACTGTGCACAGTCCCATTGATTTCACTTGCTGCTCACCTATTGATTTGTAGTAACTTCATTGACATTGTTTTGGATCCCCAAGCTCCTGTGGAATCACCTCCAAGTACACTTTCATATTAAACAGAGGGTCTGTTCTCCCCTAACTATTCAGATGTAACTTCTATTAACATTAATGAGAGTTATACATATGCATTGAAGGGAGAATAGACCCTGAGGGCATCATATGGATGGCCTTTCAATATTCTGTGGCTCTCAGTGGGACTTCGTGCAGGATGGCACACAACGTAATGGGTCCATTGACTTTGTATCACTCTAGGTCACTAGCCCTAATATGATGTTAATAGAAAGCTTCTCATTAAGATCCTAATTATGCGTGTGGTAACAAGACACACACTATATCTTCCATATTGCTATTTCCAAACCACTACAATGCATTCTCTCATAGGAACAATATAGGAGTGACCATATCAGATGACCTCTGCTACATGTTAGCAGTATTTATAAATCCTAATCTGTCAAATGCAATCTCCTTTGGCACCAGAAGGACGTTTTAAATCTAGATGCTTCAATCCTGAATCTGAGAAAGAAGCCTTATAAAGTAGTGCTGCTACTGCTATCAGATCAAATACATTTTCCATGATTCTGCCTAGGATGGATTAAAATGTAGGTCCCTGTGATCAAAGGGCAGTGAATGAAAGCACAAGACTTGTCTCTGTCCTCTAGTTGCATAAACTCAGTGTGTTTGCTTCTTTTTTGTTCAGACTCTGCAGTGTCTAACACACTATATTTGGGGCTGCAGGTGATGTTTCCCAAACTACCTGTATTATGTAAATGAACTGCTAAAACAACTGAAGCATCTGATCATTATCAGTCTGAAAGTGGAACAATCAAAACTATAGGAGCTGAGAAGCAGAGCAGTTCCCTGCAATTATCTGTTTTGAAGGAATACATTCATTTGACATTCCTAAGAAGTCAGAGACATCTGATATCATAATATAATATGTAGAAGTAAAAAAGGCAAGTTAAACATTTGCCTACACACATCATGTTTACACGTGTTCAAAGAACTTCCCTAAAACTTTGCAGTCTCACATAACTGTATCATTTTTTTGAGACTTGTTCACTGTCGTAGGTTTGCAAACAAATTCTGAAACATGTTCCAGCTCAGCTTGCTCTGCTTTTGGGGAACTCTTCATATTTCAGTGCTTCTCTGTGTGTGTGTTTAACGAATACACAGATGCAGAAAAAGAACAACAACCAAAAAAAAAGAACAGTTTTTCTCCCATAGGACGCATGAATATGGCATTAAGCAAATCTGTTTTGCCATGTATCCTCAAAGCTACAGGAAGGTGAAATAGATGTAATATGGATTTCTGCAGCGTATCAATTCATCCTGCAGTGAGCTGAACAAATAATTTGAAATGCATAAATCATCCAATGAATGTCTTCTTTTCCTGCCCATGAAAAAATTCCATAAGCAAAACTCACTTGCAACAAAAGGTTTTGGCATTAAAAATACATTGAACTGGGACTACTTTCAAAATTATTCCATGTATTTATTTTTTTTAATCACACAAGAATATATTATGTGACTTCTTCCACATATCTAAGGACCACCACTGATCTGTGAATAGGTCACACCACTTCCAGCCCACTGTCCTCTCCTTACCCATATCTTTTCTACAACCAATCTTCATTCCATTCTATCTATTAAAAGGGGACATCCATTGATAAGTAAAACCTCTCAGTTATTCCTCACACTGTACTTTCCTACAATGCTCTGATATTTATTTGCTTAGTTACACATATGCCTGCGTACCTTGCTGAATGAAGGCCACAAAGAAGAATGTAAATATTTTTAAACCTTTCTGGGTTAATCCTTTACAGCTGTCTCCAAATATTCCATATACAGTATTCAAGATGTGTAACTGAGTTATGACTGCTTCCCTAAGTCACGTGGCACTGTTTCACTCCTTGGTGAATGAGCAATCTCCTCTGTGACTACTCATGCATGTGAATGCCTGAGTGTAACTTTGAAATTTGCTGGCCATGAAATTTCAAGAGAATTAAGCTCTTCCATGTGAGTGTTTGCTGAATTTGCAAATAAAAGTAAGAGAGAACATTATCCAAAAAGGTTGTGCTAATGAGTGCCAAGGAATATCAGTAAGAGGGCTTTTTTTAGCAAAATTCTGGATCTGTGTTTCCTCCAGCCCATGTCAGGTCCTAGACTTTCAGAGTGCAAAGGTTTCATAAGGTATAAGCTGTTGTTTCAAAATCCAACTAGAGCAGAGTAAAAGTTTTTCTTTTTTTTTCTTTATTTGCCAATAATGCAACTTCAGATCAATCAGGTACTGAGAAGCTGGTGCCTCAGAGGATTTAGGCATTTCTCAGTTTACTTTCTGAAACCAGCCTGGGCTTATAATACATGAGTAAAAAAGCTTATATGGTAGTAGATGTGCTTTATTGAGGTGGGAAGAAAATTGTTCGGATAATTATTCTTCAAGTTAGTTTATTTCAATAAACTGATTGGGACATTTGAGTGATAGGTAGGTGGGCAGTAAAATATTCCTCCCACACTTGAGAAGTGAGAAGTGTCCACACATTCAGAAATATTCACATTTTTCCAAACTGATTCAGCCTTTCTTCCAATGTCCTGGGGACCATGCTGGGAAAAGGAGTGTGATTAAAAATGCTCCAATTAAATGTAATTTTAAGTGGCATGAAATTAAGCAAGCCCAGAATAAGAAAATAAACAGAGCAGCCCCAGATTTTCCTTAGTGTAAGTTCCCTGACTTCAGTAGAGTTACATGAAAAATATATTCCCTCCCTCTCTCTCTCTGTGTCTGAATTCTTGATGTCAGCTTAAAAAGGAGAGTAAGCAAGAAGGAGAGAGAAATAGAGAGAGGAGTGTATGGAAATTAACGTTTCAGCTTTCAGAAATGTACATTTAATGAAAAGTTTGAAAATAACCAACCTTTCATGCCCCAAAGAATTACTGAAAAAGATCTTCTGTGTTTGCAACCTTGTTGGCAGTCAGGCTGTCTTGGGCAGCAGTAATTTTCAGTCAGAGGATTGCCATAAAAGCCTGAAAACCCACAGAGCTAATAGAAAACAGGCAGAGAAAGTGAAGTCTAAACCAGGAATTCATAGGCAAAGGCTTCCAAGCTCAGTTCAGCTGTGTGAGGTCTGGCTGAGTCACGCACTGCCACAGATTGGACTGGTACATCTAGAATAGCACCAGACTGAAAGAACTTGGCATGTGAAGTCTAGGGTTAGGCTCCAAACACTTTCCTGGTGAGATTTCATCCAAGGGCGTATATTAGCCAGCAGTCTCCCTGCCTGCTAGGGAGCATCCCTGTTTTTAATTCTCTGCCCCTCTGTGTTTAAGTTCCCATAAATATCATGGGAATTAATTTGTGCATGTCCCTGCTCTAAACTGAGGCAGTGCTATGCATGATGCATCTTTATGCTTTCAGAGACTTTCTAGTGTGTAAATCAGTCACTGTGGACTGATACAGGCAAACCTTTGGGGAGTGCTACAAGAAGAGTAGTGAAAGAAGACATGCTGGGAAAGGAGGGGAAGGACATAGGTATGATTGCATTAACATATAAACACGGACTGAGAATAATATCAGTGTGAGTCACTTACTAGAGGAAAACAGGTTTGGACATTTGCTTCTAGATTTGTTTTCTCTGTAAGTTGTTGAGAAATATTTTAAATTAAGCACAATTCCCTCACTAGTAAGTCAGAAACAAAAGAAAATTGAAAGTTGTTATTTAGTAAAGGACCAAACGAGTCATTTTTATTAAATCCCTTGCTGCTAATGACATTATAGATATATAATGCATTTCCCCACCCTAATGAGGAAATGGGTGGAAACCTTTATGCTTGTACAGATCATGTAATAACCTCACTTCTAGTCACCATGTCACGGCCCGAATTCTGAGCTTCTTCCTCTAGCAGCACTTGTACTTGGGCAAGTGTCAGGGAGGCTGACTTCATCTGTCTTTCCTTTGTCACAGTCTGGAGCCCCTGGCAGTGCTACACATCTCTCAAGTCTGCATGGTTTAGGACTCTGAGGTCACTGCAATAAAATAGGAAATGGGCAAGCACAAAAAAGATAAAAAGGAAAGTAACTATAAGATCTCCTTAAGATCATTTAGTGCAGGCTAAAGGCAACCACTTAAAATGTTGGTGTAAAGATTATTAAAATAAAGGGTATTTTTATTTTTGAAATAGAAGATAAAAACAAAAAATCAAGGTGAGCTCTACCTGGACACCTGCAGATGCTGATAGTTAGTGTACTATAACAGGCTAGGTGCTTCTTTGGCAATGGAAACACAAATGGGAAAGGATCACAGCCAGAAACAGAGACTTCAGGGCACATGTCCTTCCCCAAGCATTCTCATCTGAGGTATTTGCCTGGCTCCTATATCTGTACTGTGCTGGGGTAAATCTCAGACATACATCAGACCCAATTTTGAGAAAGTTCAGATCCCCATTTGCCTTCCTGGTTTTAAATCATCTGTAGTAGCAGAGACTGACATGAGGAAAAAGGAGTTTTAGTACAATCTAGCTATAGGAAAAGTAGTTATTTTATCATCTTATATATGTGCAACAATTTTCATAGCCTCAGAAAGATCTCAAAATGGTAATGAATATGAGGACTTCTAGGTGTGTGAGAAAATCTAGGAGCACCTAAAACCTATTGAAGGATAAACCTCGAAATATTGCAAAGGTTTCAGAATTCAGTTTGGATATGGCTCCAAAAGTTCAGTTCATGTGAACACAAGCTCTAAATTACCTGTACCATCCTGGAATGGCAGGCCAGAGTATTTTTAGGAGTCTGGGATAGCAGCAAAATTAAAGGAGGTTTTTTTTTTTATGCCTGAACAATATTTACTTAGATAAGTTAGGGGGTGTTTATCTGAGCTCTCACAAAGGTTTTGGACTTCATTTGGTATTTGGATTAGTTCTTATTTTATCTGGCTGCCCTTATGAAAAATACATTTACAGTTTGCTCTCTGCAATAGAGAGCTATGTGGCTTCCCTAGGGAGCCTGGTAGCCTGATAGTATAACTCTGTCCACACTTAGAATGTTTGAAGAGCTTTTCAGGACAGCCAGCAATTGAGACCCCTTTTCATGGACAACAAAATCCTGAAATGAGTAGTGAGATTTTTATCAAATCCAGGTCACCTCTTCAGGACTTCTGCCCTCTTCCACTATGTGTTGGCCTTCCTTTGTCAGGTTTTTCTTTTAGTTTAGGGGTGTCAGAGATGATAGTGTTTAGGCTAAGCTGACTGTCAACCTGGTAAGACTCTAACAGTTGTAGGACAGTTTGTGTTGGTGATTCTTGCTTTAACCATGTAGTGACAGGGTTATCTGGGTATGATTTGGGATTGTTTTGATGTGTGATTGTCACTTCAACAGCAAAGAATTTCATAAATACACAGTGCAATGTGAACTGTAGCTCTGGACAGTAAAATGTTTCTAGACAGAATTAATACTATGTCAATGTATGGATCAACTTGGAATCTGTCCTGTGAGATGAAAGACTTTTTATCAGAATTGCCATCCATTCTTATGACAGTACAATATATGCCATTATTTGCAGGTTGTTAATACAGGGTGGGAAGGTTGAATTTACTCTTCCATAATTTTCTTCTGCTTATTTCCCTTCTTGGAGACATTCACTATATAAAGATTAGTGGCTACAGGAATAGTACCTGAAGCTCTACTGGAGCCTGGATAAAGACAGCAAGAAAGTGTAGAATTGTTCCCTTTTGCTTTCCCATTTCCTATATGCATAGGTTGGACACATAAATCAGCCGTATTTTTACCTACTAGCAAGAGTCCACTATGAAGGAAAATGCCTGGAACAGCTTATTCTGTTCAACTTTTAAAAGACAATGCTAAATCAGCTGGGCTCAGTCTTTTTGTCTCCTCAGGAAGTTCCATGGTTAAAAAAAGAAAATAAAAAACTGCTTAGTCCCTAAAACCTGAAAGCCAAGATATTCACACACAGCATGGGCCAAATCCTGAAGGGCTTTATGATACGTTTCTGCTGTAGGGGGACGCCAAACACAGGAGGAATCTCCACACATGCACTGCAGAGAAAATCTCTGTGGCAGCTGTTCACATTGCCTCGTGGAGGGAAGGGGGAGGAAGTGGGTATTTTGGAGCCTGAATCAGTAGCTTTGAACAGCACACAAAAGCTCCGAAGCCAGTGGTGGAGCTGGGAGTAATGGGCAGTGTCCACCAGTCCTCAGCCAACAGCCAGAGGCAGCCCAGCCATGGGCCAGGTCTGTGGTTTGGAGGCCCCTGAGCTCTTGGGACCGAGGATTCCTTTCCCTCAGGCTTGTGGTGCATCAGCCAAGAGACTTTTTCAAACAGTCTCTACCCCATTTTTCAGGATTTGATTATGAATTAATTAAAAGGCAATTTTCTCCGAGACAGTACCCTTTGATTACACTGAGAAATCACACTGCAGTGTTGGGTATTTTCCCCCACTTTACGCAGTTTTTTTTCTTCAAATTATGAAATATCTGTCTGAGGCTTTTTTCTGGACTTGCATTTCAGTGGCATAACAATAAATCTGCTTGCAGAAGTCCACTAACTTTCTTACACTCTGCAGTTTAAGTGGAAGCCTCAGTTGGGCAAGTTTAAAATGAAAAGTTCTGGTGCTCGTTACAATAGCAAAACCTTTTAATAGCACCAGAGAGGCAGGGGAACTTCACCAGATAACTAAATCCATTGATCTCTAATCCTTTGGGCCATACTTACTGTGGAAGACTTGCATGCATGGCTTCAATCCAGAACCACACGCTGCCAAAAAACGCTTAGTACGTTAGCAGCCAACAAAAATGTAAGAGGTCTGCTCTGCATGTGGGAAACAACATAAAAAGAAGTGGCTTTTTAGCTTAGTCTGACAAACATTAGCATATAACTCTGATATTAAAATAAAATGGCAGAAATTCTCAATCATATCTTGGATGTAGGGGGACTTATATGTGCTAATTAAAAGGGACTGGGTGGCACTTTAGGCTGCTCTGTTGTAAGTTTCTTCTCAAGTACTCCAGTTCAAAACCTTCCTCAGGGAAGAAGCTGCTATTAATGTGCATTTCTTGCAGGCTGAAACATTAAAAAGAGAGATCTACTGAAGGCAGATGCATTTCCTCCTCTATTTAGACACAAATGCAGATGTTATTCATATAAAATATATATTATTCTCTGTCTCTTGTGAATAATCTTAAGGAACTATAAAAATTAGATAAATATATTTATGGCTTTATATTAGTGCCTATATCCTACATTACTCCTTAATGTAATTCTCCATTAATAATGCCCATCAGAGATAGGTCTGTGTTAAATAGAAGTTCATGTTATGCCTTCCAGGTACCACTGACAGGACTCAGTAAATGCAGATAGTATATTTCTTTTTTTAAAATAATATCACTAAGTCATTTTGGCCCTTGAGGTTTTCACTGTGTACTTGGTAATTTCCACTTTTCAGTTTACAAATATTTTGTGTGTGTACACACATATGCACACATCCCATATACAGCATATAGATTCTGTGTAAATTACCTTTCAAAGTGTTTTTCAGAAAAATCCTCTGTATGTGTCAAAGGACTTACAAATGCAATTCTTCTGGAGCAGAAAATAGCAAAAACTGTATCAATTGACAAGTACTTCCCCAAACAGGACAAGCACTGATTTTTATTTGTACCAGGGTGACATAAAAATCAAATGGATTCCCACACTCCTCTCACTACAGCTTTGAGAGAGAATTCTTACAGGCAGGTTACAGCTTTCTGAGGATGGATGCTACTACTGTGCTTGATGGGACCTTCCTCAAATAATCACAACCATGGGTGGGGATGCCCACAGTTGAGGTGGGGTCATGGACACAATATCTTCCAGAAATATCCCTTAACCTGGCACCTGTTCCCATTTGTACCAGGGTGATCTAGCAAATCCAGACACATTTGTTCTTCAGCAAGTATCTCTTAGAAGCCTGGAGGAAATTGGCTACACTAAAATACCCAGGATTTGTGAAATATTTGATCTAGAATTTGTATGAGTAAATAAGACTTGTGTGTTTGCAGGTGCAAACTGGACACGTCTAAACTATATTTTGAGCAAATATCTTTCACAAGTTCCAGTCTATGTTCATCTTCACCTTCTAATTCTATCACATTCATAAAACTCTGACCTTGAATAAGGTTTGAGGCATACCCCAGGAGAAAACACAGCCTGAACTACTTCCTGACATGGACCCAAGGCACACAGCCTTCTCTATGAATGGGCAGAGCTCACTCACATAATATCCACAACCCATTGTTTGCATCAGCTGTATCAGCTCTGGTGCCCTTCCAGAAATGGTTTGGAGGTTGCAGGTTGCAAGGCATATAGGCTTTATGGGTCACCTGAGCATGGATCACACTATGACAAGAGTAGCTGAACCATGCTGTGATAGAGGTGTCCAGTGTCCACTGATGCGAATGTGCAATGCTGAGCCAGAAAATACACCAGGCTTTGCACTGTTGCCTAAGCCAAGTCCTCAGGGTGCTTTATAAGGTCTGTTTCAGATGCATCACTTCCCAAATCCAACACAACATGCCAGCTTTGTAGAGTCAGTGAAATTAGGGAGAGGTAAATCACTTAGACCCTCACAGGAGACAATCAGCAACTTGCAAGCAGTGTCTTTTTTTGTCAGACTTTTGGTGATATATCCATAAATCAGAATGGAGTCACTAGGCATCACTGAGAAATATGTCATCTGCCTCAACTTGCTTGGAATTAAAGACAGTTCACAGAGCAAATGTAAGCTATTAATACCCTGTATTCATAATGGTTACATTTATTATTTTTTTTTTTGTACTACTGAAAAAAAACCTACAATAATCTTCAGTCCTAATTCTACCAGATCCCTTTCTTCTAGTTTACAATAATGAGATATTACAATATCCTCTGGAAGTTAGAGGCACTGACAGAATGCACTCCAGCACTGCATGTTCTACCATACCACAGCACAATGGGATGCCATTACTTGGAACCAAGTCTGTTCAATCTTGTTATGTCCTTCCAGAGCCAAATCCTGCTTGACTTACTCATGAAAAAAATCCTATTGAATACAGTGGGCATCTTGCCTGAGAAGGGAGCAGTGAAGACCCCTCCCTTGTATTCTTCAGGCATTTCCCTGAAGAGAGGCCTGAGCATTCAAGAAGTTGAGTTAATGCTGGGAAGCACAGGACCATGTGTCTTCTCAGGAGAGCTCCTGTAACCCCAAGGAAAAATTAATCAAGTGATTAAGAAACTGTGATTTTTGATGAGCTTTTATTTTTAGTTTTGTTCTGTTAATCCATTAAAGCCGAGCTTCAACCAAAGGCTTCCATTTATAAACTGTTTTGATTTTCAGTGAGGTTTTTATTGACTTTAAATAAATAATACTACTTGCTTGTGAAAGCAGAGCATGTAAAAACAACAGAGAAATCTTTTCTTCGTTCACTCAAAAGTTGTAAGCTGCCATGAGGGTTTTCTTGACACAGAAGCGTATTTGTGCTACAGTCCTTCAGACTAATTTCCCCTCCCCAGTTTATGATAAGATTTTAGTCCCAACAAGGGAAGAGGTAGCTCAGGTGGGAAAGAAAAAATAAAATTCCAAAAATTCCTTTCTAAAGCACCCATAGAGGCCTTTAACAAAGCACCAGTAGATGAAGGATATTCAAACTGATCTGTTGAAAACTCAGGGTAATTTCATTTTCTGTTAGTTATTTTAATATAAGTTCACCAGACCTCTTTAATCAGTTATTGCTCTTCTAATAAAATACAAACAAATCTATTAATACATGAGCTGTAACTAGATAATTCTCCATCTGTCCTTGCTGTCCAGTGAACAGCATTGCTACTCCATGAGTAACCTTAACTGGTAAGACAACCAACTTATGAATGCATTTAGACTTGGCTGTCTTGCTTATTACATAGGTAATAAGGAATTAATCACAGAATCATAGTATCATTTAGGTTGGAAAAGACCATTGAGATCATTGAGCCCAACCATTAACCTACCACAGCCAAGTCCTCCACTAAACCATGTCCCTCAGCACCACATCTATATGTCTTTTAAATATCTCCAGGGGTGGTGACTCAATGACTTCCCTGGGCTGCTGAAGCATTCAAGAATACACCTGCAACACAAAATGTAGGCGTCACCACAGGACATGTTCACAGAATTTTGTTTATGTTGGCTAGCTAGGACATGTGGTGAAACATGTCTTAATCGTGGCTGTGTTGTCCTGTGCTTCCAAGCAAAACTTCACTGGTGTTGTTGGATGGAAAAAAGGTATGCTGGAAAACATGCCTTGCTTTTGCTGAGTTGACACTTCCTCACAAGCTTTGCAGGAGGAGCACTATCTGTACCAGGCCATTACCATAATCTTTTCTACAGCTCTGTATGATGCAGCTCTTGTTTCTAAAAGTCCTAAACAGCTCACTGAAATGAGGAAAAAAAGCTTTCCCTTAACTTATTTAAAGCATTTACAGAAGCAATGTAGTTGGTGGTTTATATTAGTAGAGTTCTTAAATATGCTTTAGTTTAATACCACAACATCAGCTGTATGTGCAACCCTTCTGTTAAACAGTCAAGTAAATCCTAACCTCAGGTTGGTATCCTTAATTTCCACCAGGGGATATAATAATAAGTTCTTCACCTTAATTTTAATGATTTTTTTTTCTTTAAACTGGTGAGCTGTGACAATTATTTTGCAACTTAAGTCAGTAAATTATTCTCATTTCCACTTTGGCATTATTCCTCACTGATATAACTAGTGTTAAGTACAATATACTTTAGCAAGGTAAGGTTTGTATATTCACAAAGCTAGATTAATGCACAAGAGTAATTTCTGGCATTGGTTAAACATCTCTAGCACTGAACTTTGTGAAAGTAGGATTGATGAGTTGAACTATTAGGTGCTGAAGTGTAGAGCAAGAAGAGCCGACGTCTTTCATGTGATAATTGAAATCATTTCAATTCATTTCCTTCTTGGTTGGACAGAAACATGTTTTCAATAGTGAAGAAATCTTGAGGGAATCCATTGACCTAACCAGTCATATAATGCAAGAAGTTAATGGACAAAAATGATATTCATCTTCAGTTTATAATAGCATTTTCATTTCACAGAACCAAAACCATACAAAGGCAAAGTATATTATAAGAGCAACTACTACTCTGGTAGATACATGACCTTTGTTTTATGTGACAATTATTGGGTTGGTGGAAAAAGAAAATAAAATAAAACAACACAAATTTTTATGCTAAGATAATAAATTATAAATTATGAAAGTCTAAGGCACTAAGGAACTTGTAAGCAACAGTCCTGTCTCTTAGCAACGAGCCAGGGAAAGCAGCTTGTTGATACGAATAGAGCAGACAGGATTGTTTTGCAATGATTACCACCAAGGAACTAGGAACAACATTTTAACACCTGCCTCAGGGCACTTCTGCACCTAGCTATCCATCTCTCCAGTGGCCCACAAAGCCTGGGCTGGATGCCAAGTGGCTTCTGAGTCCTGCCTCCTTCCCAGAGCTGGCCCACTGCAACAAAAAGGGCCCCAGAGGAAAGATCAAAGAGGTGGAGTTCAGGTGTGTTGCACACTTCCACCTGCTTCTATTTCATTAAATGCCTTTTTTTTATAATAAATGTGTGATCATTAATGTAAATGTTTATCTTTTTTTCTCTCTGCCCCTTCAGTGCTCTGTGTCTAATCTATAGTTAGCACTATGAATGAATGCAGACAAGTATTTGATATGAAGCCAACAATTTTTAACTGTAGCTTTATTCTTAAATAGCCAACATTAACAGTTGGAGCAACAGTGTGATCAGAAACACCAAGTTATTATTTTGCCATTGTGCTGGTTTCAGAAACATGCAAAATAAATATTTCCAGAAATAAAGTGCAACAGAATTGGTCTGCTAAGTCCCAGTACTAACATTAGAGGTGGCTCATTCATCCTCCCAGGTAGAATGCTATGACAGTGGAAGGAAACTGTAGTGAAGGATATTAAAAGTCAAGAAAAAAACAACCCTGTTGTGAAATCCAGGCAGATGATGCAAAAAATCTTAGTAGAGGAATGAAAATGAAAGATGGGAAGGAAATAAAATAATATGAAGGTGAGAAGAGCATGAAAACAGAAGATAGAAATGGGACAGTGGAGGAATAGAAAAGACAAACAAAATATCAGGAAGACACACTTTGCTTTGCTGTTAGCAGAAGTAATTGCCCTTGCAGAAAAGAGTGTAAGGAGAACAGCTAAAAGGAGAATTTAATTCTGATCTGCTGGAAATCCATCATTGACTCACGAGACCTGGCAATTCTTCCAGTCCACTCTAAGCCCTAAGTGAGTTGGAGCACTGATCAAAGCCTACAGGCCAGCTTAGCCTATAACCCTGTCTATCTCCACATTATACCTGAATGTATTAAGCAATGCAACTGTGCTAAGCACATTTCTATCAACATAGCTTTCCTGCTGCTGGCTGGAATGCACATATGCTAAACTTTTTTTTTTTTTTTTTTTTTTTTCTGGACCAAACTGCCCTATGCTTGCTAAGGATACCTGGAGTTGAGTCGGAATATATTTATTTAACATGATTAGCTTGGAGGACAGACACTCCTTACAGAAAGCCAAGTTTTGTTATTTCTTTTTCTAATTCTGTAACCAGAGCAGACTGATTTAAACAACATTTGCTAAATATAACTACTGCCATTCCTTCATAGGCATATTAAACAAATGCATGGGTTGATCCACCTCAAGAAACTGTTGTCCCTGATGCAAAATCCTGAAGGAATTGGTCATTTTGTCTTATAGGATGTTGAGGCTCACCAGGCAAAAGTGGGCTTTCTCCTTCACTTTTCTTTTGGGTGATTGAATATGAAGTCCAGCTCACTGCACATCCTTATGTGAGATAGTTTAACACAGTACCTCGAGGCTCTATGGTCCCAGAATGCAGTGCAGCTCACTGGCAGTAGTTCAGCTGAAGACTAAACATTTGGCTCAGTGACAGCAGAGCTGCC
Source organism: Corythornis vintsioides (assembly GCA_025447755.1). Lineage (NCBI taxonomy): Eukaryota > Metazoa > Chordata > Aves > Coraciiformes > Alcedinidae > Corythornis > Corythornis vintsioides. Next base: position 89,512 of record JAOEGS010003520.1, read on the forward strand.
AAGAGTTGGCAACAAGAGACTCACAGGGAAGCAGCAGGCTGCTAAACCCTTTCACATTTTTAATTAGATCCACACACCCATGTCTTTGAGCTATCATAAATATACAGATGACATAGAGAGCATTATTTGGGGTAAGGAAAAAAAAAAAAAGAAAGAAAGAAAAGAAAACTACTGTGGTATCTCTTACCTTATTAAAATAATTTACCTACAGCTAGTCTTTGTAAATGGGGGGGGGGGGGGGGGGGGGG
>JAOEGS010003520.1:98266-124956 GCA_025447755.1 Corythornis vintsioides
ATTAGGTCTTAAAGATTAAGTGAAATCTAAACATTTCTTTATACATTTTTTTCTTTTTTCTGGTTAGTTTAAAATGGTGAAGGTTGAGAAGTTTTTTTAGGGACTTTTTCCTGGCGGATTTAGCAATTGTTCAATTGTTGTTTGACACATACATTTTTCTTAATTATTTGAGAACATTTTTATATTAAAGTTCTTATTTCTTAAATAATTATAGTTATTTTAAAAGTTTTCATATGATAAGAAATTATTTCTTATCCTGGTTGGCTCCACACTCTCCATTTTTACATCTCCATGAGATAAAGTAGAAGGTCACTGTAAAGCTGACTATATGTGTTCTAAGATATTTAAGGTCTTTTCTATGAAAGGGCAGCCTTCCACTAGCTTCTTTTGATATGTTACTTCAGTGTGATGCATTTAAAATTAACCTGAATATCCAACAATTCATTTGGACAGTAGAGCACAGAAAAAAAAAAAAAAAAAAAAAGAGAAGCAAACCAAGTTACAGTTCCTTTACAATTACAGGAAGAATTGTCTAAAAAGTACCTCTGTTTTTAATAAAGAAAATATGTACATGTGTATGTACTGTATTTTTACAGTGATAGTTAAAATTTAGGGAAGCATTAGCATAAAACAGAAGACATACACAGTATCTGACATAAAAGCCTGAACATTTCTTAAGCATAAAAATTACAAAAGAAAACTCAGCCAAGGTTCTGTTCATATGTAAAGTCAATGGCAAATTGTTTTTTAACAATTTCATCTTGTTCTACTCATCAAACTCAAACCATGGATGAGAAATAAAGGACAGGAATGCATACTGTCAAAAGGTAAAGAAATGAAGTAAATAACAGAATACACACATCCAGGTGCTTTTGTGGCTTAAGCTCTCTTGAATAAGTCTTTTAAAAGGAAACAAGATGTTATAGTTCTTTTGGAACTTAGTACATGAGTTTCTGGGTACAAAAAAAAAAAAAAAGAAAAAAAAAGGGAAGGGAAGGAAAAGATGAATATTTGCTGTAAAGCATTAACCACATTCCTTTCAATACAAATATTCCAAAGAAAAATATGTAAGGAATCAAGTTCAGAGGTATAACTTGCCTTGAAATTGAAAAGACCACCTCTCAGACCATAGATTATATATTTAAAATGCACTGATATTATCCACCACTCCAATGGTATTTATAAACCCTTCTCTTTTCTTCTGTCAGTTTATGTTGGACCCACAGCTTTTTCCAGTCTTCAGTCCTCTACTAAGGGAAAGTAAAAAAAACCCAACCAAACAACAACTTAGAAAGATGAAAATTTCTATTCAGCCACCTTCAGCCTTACATGAACCTTTCAGCAATTTACTGGAAGAATAAAGAGCCAGGCAATCTTTAAAACATCTTAATTGTTCTCTGAATGTAATAGAACCCTTGGGAGACATGACCCTAAGTTGGCTGTAAATCACATTTGATTCCATGGACTGTGCTGTTCTTCTCTGTCTATGGAACATATGTGATCTTAAAGTAGATTATTAAATCACACACATGTTTATACTTCAAGAAAATCTAAGTTCCTTTGGTTACCTTTTTTCTTTCTTTTCTCCAAGAAAGTAGGAAGTAAATAGGAAAATGGCAGGGGAGCAAATGGTTGCTTGAGAATGAAAAAGGGTGTGAGAAAACAGTAATTAATCTGCCATGGCTCTTACCACTTTTTCTAAGAAGCTCTAGTCAATCAATCTTCTTCCAACCCGTCTACTATTGCCCTTTTACCACCCGTATATCATCTATTTGCCCACAAACTCATTTACCAGTTGTCTCCATTCCTTTCCTGAACTAAAACTCTGCCAACCTGAAATGGCTCAAAATCTCCCTCCAAGTTATGCCAAACAGCTTCTCAGAAACCTTCAGCACACACCTATCCTCTAGGCTGAGAACCATTTCTTGCCTTATTTAACCTTGCCAGAGCTCAGCACCACACCCTTGGCTCTGATCCCACACAGTAACCACCTTCTCAGCCTCCAACACAACAGCACACAGGCATACTGTCCTCTAATACAAATAACCAATTCTTGGATTCAGATGTTTATTTTTTTCCTTTTTATGAGACACTGAATTTAGAATTCATACACTTTGTCCAGTCTGTTGCTGGTATTGAAAAATAAGGAGCCCATGGAATAGGAAAAAAAAACAAATTGAGGATCTTAACCTTTGCTTCTATAGGGTAGAAAGAAATAAAGCTACACTACAAAAGCTTGTTCCTTCTCCATCTTATCTTTGTAGCTGTAAAGTAAGGGGTTTTCTTGCCAAAAGATCAGATCCTTCAAGGGCTGAATCAGCTCCAGACCTGAGAGTATGCCAGTACCCCCAAAATATATACTAGCAAAAGTAATAACTGTGACTTATCAGCTGCCTTTCTTCTACTCTGCACACAGTACACACACTCTGTCCACATTAGTAGCTTAAAATGGTTAGTTGGTGAGCCACCAACAGGATCCAGAACAATTATTCAATCCCAGTCAAAAAGAAATGTGTTTTTAAAGCTGCATGCAAATGGACTTGTGGGCAAACCTGGGGCTAATTTCATTCTTGTGTGTATTATTGCCACATCTTCTGGGAAACTGAGTGAGGGTAATATGGTAAAAATCCTATGCACAAATTATAATACAGGAAATTACATTTAATAAAAAGAAGCAGCTTTTCTACCTTGAGGGTGGTCAAACACTGGAACAAGTTACTCAGAGAGGTGGTGTAGTCTCCATCCTTGGAAATTTTCAAATAGACAGGGTCCTAGGCAACCTTTCTACTATTTGACCCTGCTCTGAGATAAGGTTTAGACTAACTGATCTCTAAAGGTCCTTGCCAACCTCAACCACTCTATTATGTTTGATTCTGTGAGTGACTTTTGTGCTTCAGTAATTTTATCAAGGGCAAATATATCTGCCCTAAGGACAGACCATAGCACTAAACAGAGTCTCTATCTCTCCCACTGGTTACTGTGGTGGACAAAAGTGACCAGTGTAAGACAAAGACAGCAGAGCTGCTTCTGTAAAGACCCTTGATGCTGAATGCTGAAAGGGCACATAGAGGTGGAAGGAGGCAGGAAAATGTAACTGTGCACATGAACTGCAGAACCTCAAGAGTACTCTTGATTCCTGAGACTGACCCATGCACAGTTTTGAGATCTACACTACAGCCTGCCCTGGAATTAAGCTGTGAATCCCAATGTTTGGTTCATAGCTGAAGCACTAGGGCACTAACACCACATTGAGCAGGGTAACAACATCCAGAGGCTTGACCACATCCTAAGGTTTCTTGCTCTCTGACCAGCTTTAGAGGGAATTTTATGTAAATGGATTAAATCCCCAGGATAGTTGCCTTACCCAAGTGCCTAGGCACTTGTGTAATGTCTGCTGATAGGTGGCACAAATCCTCCTAAAGCTGCCTTAGGGTACTAAACAGTCACAGAACACCAATTCAGCTCTTGCTTTAGTGCTGCAATTCTGGCATCCCATTTCAGGGAAAAAAGTTTTCCCCATTATACACTCACAAAGCATTTGGGTAGTATAGCTTTAAAAAGTTTTTTTGCAAGGAAAGCAGAGGGTAGGAGATGCAAAATAAATACTGAAGAAGCATAAAGCATCAACCTGGGCTTCCTTAGCAAAGATTAAATGACAGAGATTGAACCAACATTAAGAACAACTGCAGAGCAGCATGCCTGCAGCTCCCTTGAAAGCTCAGTACAGTCTGTTACCAATTGAATATTAGAATTAATTGAAGAAAAATGAGAAACTAACTCAGATTTGACCTCTGGGTATTCTGCTCAGTAAGTCCAGTTTAACCCAAAGGCACATAAATGAAGGAAAATTATTAACCTAGTGGGTGCTGGCTTAACATATGCCAGCTACAAAACAAACATCCTACAGTTTCAAGGCAGTTTATTTTGGTCCTAAGAAGCAATGTATTTCGCTTTCCAGGAAGACAATGCAGTTCTGTGACATGTAGTTACAGTACAGATGGAGTGCTGGTTGATTGCATAATGGTCTCGTGTTGGAGAACTCAAATGTGAGCTGTCTTCATAGATTGGAAGTACCTTTCTTGCACCATTTCCAGGTTTGTTGTCACTCATAATATTTGAGGGAATGCTTCATGAACCAATAATGCAGCTGCCCTGAAAATGTTCCACAAGAGCTGTCAACCATCCTATTAGCACATTTACTGACACTGGCCACAGCTGAGTCTCTTTAAACATGCCAGTCTTAAAGTAAAAAATAGTTTTATTGAAGGATGTACTTGACATTTTTCAATATTAAAATACTAAATAAATAATGTTATGTTTTCCTTTAAAAGTTTAAAATGCAACTGTATCTATCTGAACTTGCTTTGCAGACATGCATTAATTCATTTAGATCTGGCTCTTAACTTGTCAGTAATGTGCATCTCCTAGTGAATAGGGAATTATCACATTCTGCATTTTCAGTTGCTAATGATCATTAAGGGGACTATACATACATGTTCCCTAGAAAATGTAAAATCTGGTTGATTTTTTCCCTGTAAATTTGGCTTTATTTCTACCCTGTCACTCATTCTTAAGATTTGGAGTACTGAAGCATTCAAGACACTGTTCTGCTTCTAATCATACAAAACATATATAAATTTAAACACTCTAAGAAATGCAGCTTCCTGAGGATCTTTTGAAATGATCATGGCTCAGTACTGTAATCTATGTCCCTTTCTTGCTGCTGTGTTATCTCAAGTAATATCTAAAAATAATATCATTTAACTATATTTAGTAGTAAGTCACTGGGAACAGAACAAAATTCCATTTTGAAAATGATGTGATTTGTGACAAATCTTAGAAGAGAGGATAGGAACTCATAGGCAACCCATCAAGTGATCTCTGTTTTCTGAACTCATCAGTCTTACCCTTGCTATTCCTCGTCCATTATGTCAAAGGTGCAATTCTGTCATGGAAGGTCATGCTCAATTCAGGAAAAGCTGTATTTAATCATGCATGTGTTCTGCCAACTAAAAGCTTTGAATAATCAGACTTAAGTTAGATAGGGAATTATTTTTCATTCATGAATATTTTTATGGCATGAAAAATTGTTATCGAAGCAAAAAGGAATAATGTGATGCCATTGCAAAGAGATCCATTTCTGGGGTGTATTCCCTGCGTAAGGTACACAAAATAATTCTTTAATTATACTTGGGATTGGTTGTGCTTCTTAAGATTTGGGAGTACATCAAATCATGTAGACTTCAGGAGCACATAGGCAGACTGAAGTGATTTTTACCCAAAAGAAATTTTGAATGAAACAAGTTGAAGTAAGAGAGGGCAGAGGGGGAGCAAAATACATTTGTTTTATTCCTCAATTCAGTTAATTTTTAATTCTTAGTTTAAAGCAATCGTGAGTCATTGTGATTTATGGGATATGTGCCACCTAAGTCAAAACTCCCAACTCAACATCTGGAAACACCAGTTGCCAGACTGTCCTTTTCCCACACTTCAGCAGCAGCAATAGTAGCAGCATCTTTGCTGCTAAAATGACCCTCTCTTACCCTACGTGAGCTGTAGCTCCAGAAATAGAGATGGCAAACAAGCAAGCAGCTTCTTTTGCAACAGTGAAGATGGGGATTGACATTAGGAGATAACCTGATAATCATCAATCTGATGGTATGCCAGGTCCCATGGTTTACAGACTTCTTCTCAGCACTGAAATCACAATTAGGGATGGTATGGGCATGGCCGACTGTACATCAGCCATGATCTTGGACAGGGCAATCTCTGGTGACTCACTAGTGTTGTAACTCTGTATTTCAGTGGTTATTTTGCAATCCTGCCTCCAGATGAGAGCTAAAAACATTTTTGATCTTTTCCTCTTAAAAATCTGGAAAAATGAATTAATTCACGAGTTTTGTTTTTCCAGAATCTGAAATGTTTAATTAATCTTGATGCAAAATAATTCTATAATTCTGATTCTAAGCACAGATTCAGGAAACCTGCAATCTCTCTTTTAGAAAACATGGTACATAGTTAACTTTATAATCTTGTCCAAAACTATTTTCAAGTCAAATTTTTCCTCAAAACTGCTTCTTTCTGAGGAATAGCATCATTCAATTGAATAATCTGATTCAATTAAATGATATATGCTAAAGTGTGTCATTAGCAAATTAACAATCAGTACTACTCATTGAAGAATTTAGGATTTCCATGGATTCAGTGATAGGGCATTGGGTTTTTTTCACCTAGGATTTATCCAACATATTTCTGTGTACAGCACACATATGGAGGTCCTGAGCTCTTGTGTTATTGAGGACTCTAAAGAATTCAGTAGAAGCTTTAACCTGACTAGAGTGATATGACTTGGACAAGTGTCTCTTTTTTCCAGTAGCACTGCTAACATCTTGACTAGATTTAGTTTGAGCCAGAGACTTCATGTGAGCACTGGCTATATTCAGGCCCTAGCACAGCAAGAAGATAATGGTTGTAGCATAAATATTAAGCACCCCTTCATACAGCAAACACACCTCTGACTGTAGCAGATATTTAAAGATATTTATCCTTAAAATAACACCTTTCTTCTCAGTGCTCCCAAACTATTTTGCAAAGTACTAATCTCATACCAGTGACATGAAGCCCTTTTATCAGCTTTGTAGAGCTTACAAAATGTTTTATAGAATGCCTCCATCTTTAGCAGAGGGGATGATCTTTCTAGGCCTTTCTTTGTCTTGAGAGGATTAAGATCTGATTTGGTCCTACTGGCACTTAAAAGAGTAGATATGACCTATTCCCAGCCCACTAAACACCACTTTGAGAATTCCAAATATTTACAGATGACCCCACTGCTCCTTTTAGCCCTCACCTCCTTGCATCCTGAGCAATGATGGAAACTGAGACTCCTGTCACACCATCCTGTTCCAGTGCCTCTTTATATTAATCCAGGTCATGTGGGGTCACCAGTCTTTGATCTACTGTATTTCTTCATTCCTGTTTGAAACTACCCAACCTTTCTCACATTCCCATAACTCATGACAATGAAAGCAGCAGCTGTCTGCTCCACTTACTAGCTAATAACTTCTTCAGAGTGGGAGAGAAAAAGAGCTTTAAAATAATGCAGGATTTTCTGTTGGAAAACCAAGCACTAATAATTTCATGTTGTGCCCTTGTCTCCCTTCTTACTCCAGTAATACTTACAGACCACCTCTGTTTTCCCTTTGCCTGTTTCTACCCCTCTTCTTTCTGTGCAAAAGCGAGCAGCAGAACTTTGCTACCTTTGTGATTATTAGCAGCCCTGGGCTCATACTGATTAGTCCCAGTGGCATAGGGTTAATGAGTTAAGTGTGCTTATTCAATTAAGCCACCTCTTTGTTTTAGCTCACATAAATTTTAACCTGATCACTTCAAAATTACCTTTGGCACTATTCAGTAATAGAATAAATTGAATAAATTGAATCAAAAGAAAAATGAATGCCTTCTTAGTTCTTAAGTATGTGTGTACTTGATTCGCCCTCGGTAAAATAAATGGATGGAAAGCTTAGTAGAGGTATTTTGATCAGTTGATATCCTGTTTATATTGTGGAATATGGGCAAATTGGAACCCTCTTGGGTCCTAGCCTAATGTTTGGAAATATTTGGCACTGCTATGAATTTTAGGTTGCTTTCAGTGAAAGTTACTCAGTTACCTATTTTCCTCAAAATGCCCTCAAACTACACCTTTCTCACAGCAGCCACTTCAGTGCATTAACTTGAACAGAGGGTGAATGAGTCATTTCACTCATAATACTGCAGCACCTTTTCTAACATAACTGCAGAATATAGCAATTTACTGTCCTCAAAATTGCATTTTTGGAACTGTAAAACAGCACTGGATATCACAGTACAGTATTGGACACCAACTGATGGCTACGGTTAAGGCACCACAGGATGAAGTGAAACAGTAGAACACAAGAATCCTTTCATCTGTAAATAAGATGTTGAAAGAAAGTCACTGTATCCCTGTCCATACTTTCCTGCAATGAGCATTTGTCAAAAACTAAAAAAGTGTTTGATTTTGAACCCTGATTGTCATTGAAAAGCACCACATCTGAATCTCTCTGATTAAACGGAGGACTTTCATAATGGCATTACTAATTAATTTTGTATACATACTTACTGCCCTCAAAAAACACCTTCTTAAGGTAAGATTCACCCCAACTAACATTAACCATTTAAAAATTAAGCATCTAGTCCAAGCCAATTATGTCAGCTGCCTCTGTATTCAGCAAAGAGACACAAACACCTCCAGAGAATGATTCATCCCACTAGTCTTAGAAGGAATGAATCTCTTGTTGATTTGTTCCACTTGTATCATGATGTCATCAAACTCAGATGAAATTAATTCTGCCCTGAGTACAAATGAGAATCTGGATGAAACAAAACCAAAAATCAAATCACAAAAAAACCCAGCAAATAAATGAACAAAATCTTCCCAGTAATGCCATATGAAGTATTTTTATGAAAATTCTTGAAATTTTATTCATCTGAGTTTCTTCACAGAAGGATATTGGCATTAAAGATGATGACCCTCTGTCTACAGTTCATATAGAATGGCCAGACCTAAGCAAAAATGAAACTACTGTGCTAAGAATCTTATAGCAGGTGAACAAAGATCCTTGCAAAAGAATGATTTGATTCCCTTCTCCTGGAGATGATTGATACCAAGATTCCTATTGGACTGAAGTGACCACCTCTGAAAATGTCTGACATATTTTGTCATTTCCTCTAACATTTGTAGGAAGATTTCCACCTGCAACACACTCATTTTATTTAGAAACTTTAGGTAACCTTGCTCTTTGGTGACTTTCTGCTATTGGTAATGTCATGTAATGGGATGTTTACCTGATTCACTCCCTGCACTGTGCATAACTAGCCTTTCTTCTGGACTGTGTTCTTCTTATTCATATGCCTGTAAATCAACCTGTAACTTGCCCTGGGGGACAATCAGGAAAACAATCTTTCACAGTAAGTGTTTCAAGGGGCAAAAAAGAGCGTGTGCATCCAGTAAGAACATAAAATAAAAAATATAAATTGAATTGCATTAAGGTCCTGCACAGAATAAACTCAAATTAAAACAGTCTGAGAGACCACTTACTTATTTGGCAGTTTAATCTGGCCTAAGATCCAGAACTGATTGCTGGACTATCTCCTAGAAACATGATCTTCAAACTTCATCTTGTTCACAGAGACCTTGGCAGCACAAACAGGCAGTACATCACTCCTGCTCTATCTGTGCTGCATTGGCCTCTGGTTCTGAATTACAGCATCTATCACATTCTGGCTTTTGCTTGCCAAGCTTTTAAAGGTGTGCTCTTGCTCACTGTACCTTATGAACGGCTTTCCCTTCCATCATTGGGACTGCTTTTGAAGTTTACTGATATCGACTTATAAAATATTCTCTCTCTGCATGCCTACCCCCTCTGACTACTGTGTAACTGAGACATACATGCATATCGCAAGTGTCAAGTCCCAGTTTGAAAGTGCTTTGTCTTGCTCAGACTGTGGAAACTTCTGCCCATAAATATCTGAACCTCATATGCTTTTAAAACTAGACACAACATACATCCTTTGGTTAAGGTCTATTTATAATTAATAACATGGCACAGACTGGCAGATTCTTCACTGAAAAGACTATACACATAAACTCTCTTTCTATGTATATATGTATACATATATATTTTGAGATGTGCTCTATTCCTCTTTTCAGTTTTAATACCATCATATATCATATTTGTTTTGAAATTATGCTTTGCTCTGAATTTTTATTTAATAATAATATGATTAATTTTGCATGTTGACAAGAACTGGCCTCAGAGTCACGTTCTCACTCTTTAACAGCCTGATCATGAAGGCAACCCTGTAGCTTACACTACCCTGTCCCTGGTTTTGTTCCATGTTACCCAAAATGTTGGAAATCACTAAAATTAAATAACCTGCTGTCTACTGAAAAATTGTGTTTGTTTTTTCTCAAGACGATAATATTATTTCAATACAAAACTTTATACATAGTAGATATTAAATTGAAATGAGAGTATCTGGGAAGAGCTGAGCTCAAAGCCCGAGAGAACATGCTGTAATCAATGCTGTACTCTATGAGCTAGTGTATTCTTCTCCATTGATATGCAACTATGTGCCACGAGAAGCTCTGTCAGTACTATTGTGTCTGGGCATGCTGCTCAGTTCCCTCTTCTCAGGTGTGCCCTGTGGCTCACTAAATAGAAAATACTCATAAGGACCAACCCGCTTCCTCATCCTCCCTGAAGAGGATACATGGGTGTACCCCACATGCGAGCCACAATGTTGTCTGCAGAAGTGCTAGACTACATGTTGAGAAGTGGAGATACAGTATACCACAAATATCAGGCCATATTGTATTCTGTATAGAAGTTTAAGTATGGATACTTGTTTTCTTACCTATTTGATATCTGTAAGTGCATTTAATCTACATGAAACTAGACTGAATATTTTCCACCTACCACAGCCTTTAATGTGATTTTGAGAAAGTACAAATACTAGACTCACTGTATGGAGCAAAAGTTATTGGAGCAAGCTGTTGGGAAACCACTTAAAGCACAAGTAAGAGGACTAGTCAACATCTGAACAGAAAAGGTGTTATGACTCCAGTAAACCTTTTAGTCAGAAATCACACCAATAGCTTCTCACTCAAACTCTAGGCACCTCTGAGACTCCTTTAAAAGATAAAGAATAGAGGAAATAACTTTGGACCTATCAGTGAGACAGACAAAGGAGCATGTCTACTATTCTCTTTCAGAAGCTCACAGAAAAGCATCTGTGAGAAATACGAGATCCTTAACAGCTGACCCTTCCCCAGAGAGGTGACAAACGAGGGAGTCTGCATCAATGAAATGTTTCATAAAGAAAACACAAAGTGAGTGAAATTGCAGGCTGCTTGACCATTCAGCTAAAGAAGGTGTATGACTTCATTTAGTCATTCATTAGATGAAAAAAAAATAAAAATATTAGGTCTTTAAACTGCACTGGTTGCTGAGAAAAATGTGGATAACAAACTGTCAGTTCACAGACAAAAGTACTGGGACTTTTGAAATCACAAAACCTTTGCAGTAAAATTCAGTCCCTGGAGAATGCAAAGTGGGATAGGTAAATATATACAAACTGATATACACCCAGTTATCCATCTTCATACAACAAATAAGGTGCAGAAAACTAGGGGAAAGTAGTGGAAAAATGTGCTGCATTTTTATATTGGAAAAAAAACCCCCACTGAATTACAGTGGCTTGCTAAGCTGGAAGATGTCACAGAAGTTCTTTCTCATACAGCTCTTCACTACATGCTTTGAGAAGGGGGAAACTTTTGGCATAATTATTGTTATTATAAGCATCATTACTGCCACTTTTCCCCTTTGAAAGACATTGTGATATATTACCACACTTTATTGCAGTTCATGTTATTACATAAATGCACGAAATGACAAAATTTAGAGAGCACAGGAATTCCTAGAAAGTCCCAAGCAAACCATAAATCATATCAAGAAAAACTGGGGACTTAAAAAAATTGTGAGCTGAACAGGTTTGTGTGGCTCAAACATATAATGGTACTTTTAGATCATTCACTTGCTGGCTTCAGCATCAAGCATTGGAAAAGAAATAACATCTAAGGCAATGCAAAAAATAAATCTAACACCTAATTTTCTTCTCTATTATTATGTACTTATGTATTATTGTTTATTTATACCTTAGTAATAGTAAAAGCTTCCAGACAGAGATCAAGCCTGCATTTTAGTAAAAATAAATTCCTTTCTCACTTAATCCAAATATAAAGTGAAAGACAACAGGTAGATACAATGTGAGAAGAGGAGAAGGAAGGTGACAGTGATAATTATTGCAATAAATAGCAGTCACCGATTACCTAGTCATTGTTTAGCCTCCTTTGTAAAACATAGTACATCTGGAAAGCTGGTAATCATTATCATTAGATCCGACTTTAGTTTCTGTGAACTAGAACTGTCCTGTACAACTACTTGGAAAATGTTTTTACCCAGAGAGAAACATAGAAAACTTCATATTTTGTCTGTATGAAAAATATTTCAACACATTAGAGCCTAAAAAGGTAGATCATATAGACTGACCTCCTATACATGTCAGAAAAATAATTTTCTTTTAATGTTATTTGTATTAATCCAAATATGCTATTTTAATTAATGCAGAGACTCATCCTGCCTTGATCCAGAAGAGTTGGTACATTTAATTTTCCTTTGTTAGTTTGTTGTTCTAGCTAACTACCCTGATTGCTAAATCTTTTGCTGGGTTATTAGTTTAAGTTTACCTGGCTTCACTTGCCAGACATTAATGCTGTTATGACTTTGACTGGTTACAGTGTTCATTAGTTAGCAGATGGATTTATCTTCCAGGAAAGTAATTCAGGTCAGTTCTCAATCAATGTCTGGATAAATAAAGTTTCTAATTTCAAAACACTTTTTCCCAGTTTCAGGATAAATTTTTTTGTCTTTTTTTTGTATCTCCTCAGCTTTTGGCTATCTTTTCCCCCCTGACAGAAAAACATAATCTGATATTCCATCATCTTTCCACCAATGTGTTATATAAACACATAATCACCTTCCTGTGCTCTGCACTGTCCTTAGCTTGTTGCTTCCAAGGAGTGGCTTAGTCCTTTTTTTTTTTTCCCATGGCAATTTATAATTTAACTTGCTTCCTCACTCTGACTCTTAAATCTCTTCCTAAGAAACTAGATTCAGAATACAGTGTCCACTTCATAGTGTAACATTCCTTGTTCTAGATTTCAGCACACTTTATGTTAATTTACATTGCTTAAATGAAGCCACCTTGCTTTGTCCTTTCCTAATCATTATGGCAAATGCTGCCACTTTCCTCGGCAGTAATTATTTTTCCTCATTTTCAGGTGATTGATACAAAATATGAGAAGCTTTAGGCTATTTATTGCTTGAATTAGTATTAGAAAGCATTTGATGTTTCACCTTAGCATCTCCCCTGTCAGATCTGTCAATAACCTGTTCTTAGTAAGTTCAACTTGCACTGTATAGTGCAAAGTTTTAAAGAGTGTCTTCTGGTACTATGCTGTTCATCAGGTGTCCAAACATGTTATGGAAACCACATGATTACATTAGTCAGCCCAATCTGTAATTTCATAAAAGGATATCCAAGTCATGTCGGGTAAGAGTTGTAAACAATTTCCTTTGGATTTACTTATTCAAACATTAAGAAAGCATACAAATAACAAGGATCAAAATAAGGTCTTCCATAATGATACACACACAGTATGGCCCTTTGACAGTGTGAACTTAAAATGAACACAACATAGTTGGTTTCTGTAGACAACAGTCTTTATCTATTTGAAGCTCAAATGCACAAACAACAAAGGGATAATGATTATGTGGCTAAACACACCACATTTGGCTGGGGGAGATGTCAGGAACTTCCTAGTGAGAGGGGAAGAGCTGATGCTGAAAACCTCAGAAGCTGATTTTGTCAGATTTTCTATAAATACAAATGCTTTGTACTATGTTTAAACATTTTAGATTAGTTGCCACACTTCTCCGACTTCTGCATTTATTTGTCTGAAGCAGGTAGGTGCTGGGAAAGCAGAGAGGTTGAATATAACTGTTTCTGCTGGGTTTTGTACTCTGTACTGAGGTCCTGCCATGAACAGATTCCAGCAGGGAACTAACATTACAGTATCAAGACTTAGGACCTGATTCAAGTTACAGTCCAGTCTACTACAGAATGAAATCAGTTGCACTTCACACTTCTGCAACCTCCTCTCATCTGTAGAGATCACAACCCTATTCTCTTTCATTCCCTTTTGGGGGTGAAAGGAGGAATAACAGAGCTTTTCCAGGTCCCCTATCTGTATGTAGCTCCAGCATATATCTCCTACCTTCCTTGTTTTCCTCTGAACCAGGAGGAAAAGTCTTTCTATTGAAATGCTAATAGAGGAATAAACTGTATAATAAGACTGCATCCCCTTTGGGCCTACATGTAATTTACACATAAAATGAAATTGCACATGGCCTTGTTTCATAGCATATTTGTTTAATTATCTTTCTTAAAAAGCTTTTTCAATTAATTTTCAATATTTAAAAAAGGAATAAAAATGTCGATTTATCTGTGTACCTGATAATTAAGTATAGTTTGGGGAATAATTACATTATCTAATAGCAGAAATTTGTCCAGCTCTAATAACTGACATTTTTCATCAGTTTTGTTTGCTTTTTTCTTCTTCAACTTCTCTAATTTAAAAGGAGTTTATGTTCTGCATGTGTCTGTCAGTCAATCCTCACTCATCATTCCAGACACTGATTATTTGACCATAACACCTCTGCCTTCCCTGACAATGTCAGGAAAGAATGGACAAATCCAGCATAGCATGAATCTCTCCAGGAGGGCTATATCTACATTTCTGATATATACCTGGAAAAGTATAACCACAAAATTAAGAAAGTATTAAGTTTTTATGAGCTGTCATTGCCTTTAAGAAACTTCAGTCTGGCAAAATATGTTGAATTTTAATTCTTTTCCAAGAACACTAGAACCTCCTTGTTCAATTTTAGTTCAAATTTAGATTTGGAAGAGAGGTGATAGAGACCTAATCACAGACAGCATTTAGGGGAAAATAATAATAATAATTAAAAAAAAATATATAAATTGTTTAACATAGTCAGGTGTGGACCAAGAAAGAGAATCAACGTCTAAAAAGGTATGTTCCTGAGACTGTCACTAAACTAAGTTAATGAAGTCCACTTTGCAGCTTCTGTCTCAAAGCCAGCCTGCTGATTTTTTTTCACTGAGAAGGTAAAGAACAGCTTTTTGAGCAGAAGTACTGCCTGGACAGCCCTTTCCCTCCATCTCCATATGACTAGCCTAAAAATGGCCATTGCAGTTTATCACAGTACTGTGAAGGGGCTGATAAGGTGTCTTCCAGCAAGTAAGTTACCTGGCCCTGCATGGTTTCAAAGTGCAACCACCTGCTTCACCTCAAATAAGGAATACCCTGTTCTGAAGTCCAGTTAACTCACCCTAGAGAAAGGAATGCAAGTGGGACAGGGGGGTTTCAAGTCAAGTACTTGTCAAATGCTTAACAAAATTGATCAAGTTCTTTAAACTGCCAAACATCTTAGGGCAAAACTTGGTTTCTCAGCTAAGAATCTCCACTCCCCAGGAACACAATGCTTCTCTACACTTGCAGCAGCAACAGAGGAAATAATAGCAATTAAAAAACCCACAAACAAAGTGGAGAAACAACCTTACCAACCTCATTTAAGCCTTCTTTTGCACTTTCTCCTGCTTCTTTCTCTGCTCCTGGTTTCCATCATCTCACCTTATAGCTAATCAGACTGCTGCTGACAATTAAGCTTGTTAACACTTTCCTTTCAGAAGGCTTGCTCTCCAATTAGGCTGCCTGGAATGAGGCAGGCAGCCAGAATATAATGTGACTGGTTCCCTGTGTTTAGTTGAAACAGCATTTTCAGGGACACCTGGCAGCAAAGGGTAGAGCTTTTAACCCTTGAACTGTCAAGGTGCTTTATCACACTGGACAATAAAGCAGCTCAATTTGTGATTAAAACAGGAACATTTAAAAAATATCTTTCTTTTTCTCTCTCTGTTTTTAAAAGGAATTAAATATCCAGCTAAGGTGGTAGTCACAAAAGTGCCTATTCAAAATGTGTTATATAAATTGCATGGTATTCAGTGGATATTAAATACCTAAATAGCTTAGACATCCACCTGAAAATGTAGGTATCTGCATATATGAAAAATCTAGCTTGGAATGCTTTCTGAGAAACCAAACATAAGCCATGTTCAATTACTGGATCTGAAAGATCAGTTACATTTATTTCTTAAATACCTAGATGTTCTTAATTAAATATGAGGTAATTCATTCAACATCAGAAGTTTCTATTGCAATTAGTAAAATACTCCAATCTTGAGTCCTCTTTCTGTCCCAAGAACCATCACTTGTTATTTTATGTTTTAAAGAATGCCATTATAAACTCCAGAAGCAGTAATCACAAAAGGTTGAAAGATATTATTACCTATATATGATGTTGCTTTCCTTTTTGTACCTGGAATGGAAACTTCATGACTGAAGTTGCAGTACAGGTAAACTGCAATGTTATCTTGATCTGTCATACATGCAATTCCACCACAAACCATTTGTTGCCTTTGCTTTGCATAGTCATTGACTAAATCTGATTGCAGCTGTTCTCCATGCAGTCCTCAACTGAATTACCCCATGAGTTTGCACTGTGTTGCCTCCATGTTGATTGTACTCTGTTGATTTGACATATGCATACCTACTTGCTTCATTATAGTGTCATGAAGTATATGATGATGATGTAGACCTGTGGCAGAAATAGTGGTTACAATTAGCATCAGCAATTATGAGACACAGAAAGCATTATGGTTTTGAAGCTGTGAGACCATGATTCTCAGAAAAGTGTTTCATAGCCAGTCAGTGGTGATTTTTATTTAGGGCAAAGAATATTCACCAACTGGGGCTGTTGCACCAAAGCTTCTCTAAGTTATATACTGTACCTCACATGGCTTGATTTTCAGCCATTAACTTGTGTATTCCTATTTGTACATATTAATAGTAACAGTCAGTGAAAAGATGTCCACAGTTGCTGATGGCATCAGTGGATCTGTAGACTGATCATGAAAAGTGACTGGAGTTTTTGTTACAGCATTACAGTCTATAGTTTGTCAGTGAAATGGGTGGATGTCAAATGATACCTGTCAAACACAGAAATGTCTAACTTCATTCTTGTGCTAGTAGTTGTACTAACAAGTTAACAAGACTACTCTTCCAGCTGAAGGTCAAGACTCTAAGTATTTAAAGCCTTATGAAAAATAAAAGAAATTCTGAAAAAGAAACATCAATAAAAATCAATATTATCCAAATCAGTCGAAGTTTAGCAGTTTATTTAGTTTTTTATCATAATTCACTCATGCTACATATCTCGGGGCCATTTATTATGAAAGTGTTTACAGAAGCTGTTGATACATGTACTAACATACAAACATCAGCTATTTTCTGTGCTGCTGGAGAATTTATGGTTCACTTTTATACAGACTTAATTGAGGACCACTGCTGAAAAAGCCAAAGTAGACACTCCAAACTTTGATTTTTTTTGAGCTAAAGCTTCTGTGATTCTTTTGTGGACTATTAACAGTAGCAACAACATAATTTTCAATAAATAAAAATACTACAGCTACTATACTGTCTTCTAGTAGGCTAGCTCCTGGTTATGAATTTGAATATATGATGTACTCTTTTCTTGATGGAGCTATCTTTGAAAAGGAAGAGTTAATGGCTGCATATAAAATGGCAAGAAGAAAGCAGATACCATTCTGTCAGTAGAGTTGAGGCACAGATGGGGTGAAGTGCATGCCATCCCTCTTGGGTGATGTGGGGTTTTATCATGGCACTCAAAGTTTTAGTCTGCTCTACAAGACAGGGTGAAAGAAGATGGTTACAGAGAAATTGCAAGCCTAGGAGAAATCCTGAAGCTGAGAATTTTTTTGTCTCACTTGAAAGTTGTAACTATATGCCCAAACTGTCCCAGCTTCACCATGCTTTGCCCTGTAGCCTTTATGGTGCTGTCACTCTTCTGTGCCTTTCTCTTTTGTTTTCATCAAGAACCCCATTGTATCTCATACATAACTTGTGCCCCTTTCAGTTCTCCTTTCTCTGTGCCAGCTCTCCCTTGCTACCCCAGTTCTGCTCCCAGCTTTGTGTTTTTCTGCAGTGCTCAGAAACTCCTCAAAGACAGAGTTCAAAAGAATGCCCAGAGAAGAAAGGCTACCCAGGGCTGTGTGTTTTTAGGCTTAAAGCCCACTTTTTAGTTCCAATCAGGTTTTATTTTATCACGTCAATGAGTCACAGCAGCACGATCCTTTCTACAGTCTCCTGAATAAACCAGCTCTGAGTGGTTTAAAAGTACAAGCCTACAGCTTGTATTTATAGGGAGTCCTGTAAGAGACTTGCTTGTGCTCTATACAAGAGGAAATTATGTTAACAAATACAACTAAACAACTAAAATGAAAGAGGACACTAAGCACTTCTAGCTGGAAAGTTTTGCTGTACACAGCAGCAAAACACAGACTACAACACACAGGAGTAGCCACTGTAATTGCCTTTTCCTGTGATCTACAGATTTTTGATTGAAAGGATCATGTCTAGGGTTCTATGCTCGTTCTTTTCTCATAAGCTCCCAGTACTTAGAAGTCTTTTCTTCCACTCTTAATTTGCCTGGAGCAAGGCTTTTATCTAGACTTTTAGCCAAGAGGCACCTGCTGAAATATTTATTGGCAGAAATTGTGCCATGGGTGTTTTTCCCCATTTGTCCAGTTCTATGTCATTAAAATAAGGTTGAGTGCAATGAAAATAGGATTTGACACAGAAGAATGGCATACTCTCAAAAACTTTATATAATAGGCAATTAACCCTTTTCAGTGCCAAAAATTTAAATACTAAAGACTACTTTGTCAATTGATCTTTTGCAACACATCCAAATGGAATTTAGTATTATAACATGATTTTGTGGGAGAATCAAATTATAATCTGCACTCTTTAATGAGGATGATTTAAATATTTCTTTTTTTTTTTTTTTTCATACTAATCTCTAACTAAATATGATGTTCACTTGAGAAACTGTAAATTTGGGGAAACACACAAAAAAATGAGCCTTTATAATCTTATAATATATACCTAAAGTCCTTCCTTCACCCACACCAGCACCTCAGTGTCTCTCTTATGGACATGTTCAGCCAGCTGGCCACCAACACCTCTAGATCCTGTTCTTCCAGGCAGCTTTCCAGCCACACTTCCCTGAGCCTACAATGTTACCTGGAGTTGTAACTGAAGTTCAGCACTTGGACTTGTTAAACCTCATACAATTGACCTCAACTCATCCTTTCATCCATCCTTCATTACATCCATCCTTCCTTCCTTCATTCCTTCCTTCCCTCTCCCATGAGTACTGCCTCTTCATACTTCTTTATGAGAGAGTGAGGGTGTAACCAGTTCAGATATAAAGTTCTTAGCTGTCAGTACTCTGTTCCATGAGTAAGATCATAAATTTCTTTTAAAATATCTTTGTATCCAGAGAAATTTTTGTTAGATACATAGATTATAAGGGGAGGTATGAATACTGATCTATACATTTTTATTTTTAAAAAGAAGGCTTAAAATAAGTAGCCAAAGTAGTGACCATGAAAAGGATTTATATGTTTATTATAGGATGAAAGGAGAGCGTAAAATTCTAATTTCTTCAACACCAAGTTGAAATCTGGACATTCCCCACAGCTTTGCTTGGAATTGCATTAGATTGGCACAGGTGTGACTGAAAAGAGAACATGGCTTTCAACTCACTCATTACATTGCAGTGATAACCTGTGGCCTGAAATGTGATTTTGCTTATCAACTTCCACTCACCCACAGCTAATGGAAGTCATTTGACCCATAAATTATATTTAAGAAGGTTCTGACATTTTTGCAGTGTCAGGTCAGAATACAATACTCCATCCAGTATGGGTACTCCTGTTGTAAGCTTCTTGTTGGAGATACAACACACAAGCCTAGCAAAGAAAATGATTGTACAAGCTCTTCTGAGACTTGTGGCAGGAATTTTGGTGGTCTAATCATTCCCACATAGAATTAAAGGAATTTCACAGGGAGAGTGAAGCAGAATATTTTGCATGAAAGTCACTCAATGAAAAGAATTTCTTTTATTTTAGAAATGCCCATTTGTTTAGGTTGAGGTTTATGAAAGTTTAGAATAATACTTATGTTTATAATTATTCAGCAAACAGTCTAACATATATAGTAATAATTTCTAAGACCAAGATTGAAGTATTTTAAAGTTAGACAATGAGATACATGCATTATTGGCATCTGACTGATGAGGAGTCCAGACCCATATATATATATACGGAAGACACTGTGGTATGCCTTCAAAGTTAAAGCACTTCCATGCTAGCCCAGCAAAAGTTTCCAGATCACAATTCTAGTTGTAAATGCTCATTTCAGTCCCCTATGTTAATTTTTGAGTCTTATTACAGGATTATTCAAAACAGAGATGAAGATCTGAATCAGTAGATACTTGATTGGAATCAATGAATGTGATTACAGATTTGCAGCAGAATCACTGGCAGCAGATTTTGGGTTTTGACTGCTTTTTTTTTTTTTTTTCCTAAACTTTTCTTACTGCATAGTAGCATATGTGCTATTTCAAAAGAAAAAAAAAAAGTCATAATGTTGCCATGATAGAAGCACAAGTGCAGCCAAGGGTGTTAGAGCACAGTTCTTGATTACATCAAAATTGTTTAAGACAAGACTGACTGCTTCATTGACTTAACACAGCCATGGGATCTGAAAGATTCTGAGGGAAAACTGAGGAAACAGCACTGGGGTTCTCCTTTAAAAAATTACTTCCTACATTAAAATAAATAAATAAGTAAAAAGGAAGCATGGGCCATGAGAAACGACAGTAAATAAGCAGTATTGTAATGGATAAATGTAAAAATATTTTTCTAAAGCAAAGTAAATAACCTGAAAACTGCTTAACACCACTGAATAGGAGTCAGAAAATTATAATCTAATAAAAATACAGTGACATCATTGGTAAATGAACTTTTTCCATGACTCAACTTCACTCTGTCCAACCTGACATGTTAATAGTAGAATAAGCTTCACTTAACCCTTGGACTGGAAGGATTAGAAGGTAAATACAGCAATTCTGATTATGAGAAATAAAAAGAGATGGAGAATAACAACAAACTACGTTGCTTCCCAAGAGTACAAAGATGTTTAAAGTTTATGCATCTATCACAAGAAAGAATGGTCATGGTTACAGCTGTATTGCAGTATTGGAATTATGATCTTTGGACAGTTTTTCTGAGAGTTTTTCTGGTAGGATGAGCAAATATGTTTTTTCATTCAACATGAATTTGCTGGGTTTGGTCAACTCTTCTTCCAGTGTATGTGGATATGAAAAAAATTAATAAATTTATTATTTTTTATTATAGGAAATTTTTCCTGACCCTACAGCCCAGCCTGTTGTACAGCATCTTGGGAGCACAAGGTGTGTGCATATGCAAGTACACAATGATCGCTTAAAAAAATAGCATCACATTGAATATGATTTAATTGTTCAGTGGTGTTCAATGAGCTGTTTTTCTGATACAGATCAAATTTCACATTCATAGCTCTGTCAGGTTTGTTATTTCAAAGTAATAGAGTGATTCCCTATGATAGATACCGTTTGTCTCCCTGCCAACTGGTATCTTTAAGGCAAAGAGACTGTAGGATCAATACAATGTCTACACTTCTGAAATTAGAAATAACTTTCTATAGACATGAGAATTTAACACAAGAGCACAAAAGCACAACAGAAACATCCTATACCGTTTCCTTTACATAAAGACTCTTAGACAAATTAGAAAAAAAACCCAAGAAAAACCATTTAAAACAAATCAGCATAGGAGATAGTGCTGGTGTTAATATATGGCTTTAAGGATCCATCAGAAACTAAGCATAGAGAACAATATCACAGCTGAAAACTCCCTGAGATCACAGAATCTTTAGGTGATTACTTGGCATGCTTGAGGTCTTCAAAGACTTGTTTTACTCCACAGAGAATGAAGAAGACAACTGACCTTTGTACTGAGAGAGTTATTTAGGCTCATTTCTGTCTTTCTGAACAGCTCCTGGAAGAGCAAGGCCTTCACTTTCACTGAGCTAAACTAGAATAGAAAGGTACTCAACATCAAGATAAGTTCCATGGAGAAAGATCTCATAAAGTTACTCTTTACTCCTCATTCTTTTCTCCAGGGATGGAAAAATCTGTACAAATGCTTTTGTGGTATAGAAATAGTCACAGAAAATAGATAATACTCCCTTAATTCCTTCTGCTGAAAATCTCTGTAGAATTTTCTCTATTTGTTTGAATTCATAGATATTACTTCTCTAAAGTAGCAGAGATCAATTCAACTATTTTGTGTTTAAATATGGAGCTCAGAACCCTAATCGCAATTTAATTTGACTAAATACTTACATACTTTATGGTCAATCATCCAGATCTTTTACAAGCTCCCTTGGCTTCAGAATTACTAATCTCAAATGGTACTATGTATGAGCCTTGTCTAACATGACATATATTGAAATAGACTGTGGAACGATCACTTAAGAGATGAGAACCTTGCTACAGTTTTAGTGAACCAAAGCTAAGAGGCAAATTATTCAATTATAGTAAATTTACAGTAGCTTAATATTTGATAGAAGTGGTTCTTCTATCATCAGAGCATCATACTGAAAACTCTTGAACATCAAAATAGCTTCAGAGATGCTGAGGATGTTTTAGCCACTTATTAAGAAAATTTATCTATCTTGCTTTTTGATGGACAGTTTGGCTCTTTGTACAATAGTGGCTGTAGAGAAATTTTTGTTTTCTGCATTTATGGTCCCATTTACCTTGGATAGCAATGCCCTAGAGGGATTGAGAGATCAATATTAGTGCAGGGTAGGTTATGGCAGAGTTGTGGCTCTGTAAGTAACCCAAGGTTAGTAACTACTCTGGGCAGCACCTGTAGAAGCATCTAATGCAAAGTCTGCTCTCCTCTTTCACTAATATATTGAGGAATCTTCAAAGGGAGAATGGTATTAGTTTTTTGTTTTTCTTTTTTTCCCCAAAAAAAATACAGCTCAGGTCTCTGTAATATGGCTGTTATTTGTCTCCCTCTATAGGTCTGTCTAAGTGAGATAGGCCTCCAATAGTGAAGTCACTCAGGAGAAATAGTTTGGTAGGGCAGGCAGTACAGGTTCATAAATTTGAGAATGCAGAAGCTTAAAGCAAGATTTCAAAGTTCCCTATTTAAAAAAATCAATAGTTTGTCAGTCCTTGTCTGAAGTCATATATTAAGCTAATATTCAGCAATTGCAATATTTTGATTTAATGGTTGTATAAATACAACAGTAACAGATTGCAGTGTGCTTCAGCCCACCAATTTGTTCTATATTCAGCAGTTCAGATGTTCACTTTCCAAAATGGAGGTTGTTATTGTGTACAGTCTCAGTGATGATGCACTTGTAATATCCCAGAAAATCCTGTATGGGGTATCTACATCCAATGGTGACAAAGTTGTGAATATCTATTAATTTTAAGGATTGTCTCCCAACTCCTTTGTTGTTTTCACTTTGGAAATGAAAGAAGGGCTGAGCAGCAAAGGTTCAGCAAAGGTTCACACAAACTCATACTGTCTGTTCTGTACCTAAGTAAAAGATACTTCTGCACAGAGCAATGCATAAGTGAGCATAATAAAGATTGTTCCGTTCATAATATGTGCACCAAGCTGTTCTTTAGGAAATTATTTGCAGTTAGGAGCTTACAAAGTTGTTGTTTTTTTTTTTTTTTTGTTCTACTTTGGATTCCTAAATTAGTCTTGATTCATATAAACAGCAACCTACCAGATTCAATGAAGATATGCTTAGCGTGCTCAGTCATTTATCATGGAATTAACTCTGTGTTATATTTGTTTCTAAGACATTTATAGTAAGTTGCACTGCAGTTTCACTTGATTTAGCTACTTATTTTTAAGCCTGAATATAGTAGACTATTTTTCTATTTTTTTTTTTACTACAGTGTAAAAGGTGTAGAGTTATTGTTCCTTATATCATCACTTATTATGATAACCCTTCACCTTTCTATTTTTCTTATTGTAATGTGCAATTTAAGTCTGACTAAGCAAAAACCTGCTACCTGTAAAGTGGAGAAGATAGGACATTTTTTCTTGCCTTTTAACGCAAGAATTGTCAATTTCTATCAGCAGTAGCAGGGCCTGACACTTAGGGTAGCTTGAACCTGCTTTGCATACTGTGAATTCTTACAACAGCAGCATGAATTGTGACAGGGGCTAATTAGCATTTCCACCCCCTCTATTTGACTCTTTTATTTCTGACAAGTGCCAGAAGCAGTAGGGGAAATTTAACTAAACCCAGATTAAGAAATTAGTCGCTAATTTTGGAAGTTAAGGAAGAACAGAGATCAACATTTGTGGCAGGTACTGTCAAGTGTGTGTGTTTGTGAATGTGATATGTATATATTTACACTTGTGTTCCTTTGTGCTGGATACACCCCTGTTTGTGACTCTGTGACATTTGAGAACAATACATGCCATGACTTGCAACTGCCCCTTCAAAGTAGCCAGCCAGATGCCAGTGAAACTAGTGACAAGTCTTCCCGGTGGCTTCACTTGATATTAACTTCTAGTTTTATGTACATAGAGTGCAAGTTGGTATTTCTGCAATATGGGAATAGGGTATGACACTTAATTAACCTCCACCCAGTGTAACCAGCTCCTTTTGATCCTTCTCGCATGATACATAAACCTTTCTGAAATCAGGTGAAATCCCGTGGGCTGAGGATGCATTCATCTACTGGAGCAGACTGTGATTAAATGGATTCTAGTGTGGAGACATGAACATACAACCTGCATTTGTTACTATTACCCCCACTAAATGTTTATATACCAGTAGCCTGTAAGAGCCTCACTCAAAATCTTTGCCTGTTCCATCCACTCTACTTCAAAATAAGTCAAAGACTGTTGCAGCTTGCAGCAACACAGTGCAGTGGCATTCATCAGCTATATGGCTGAACTCAGTGAACAGATCTTTTTAGCCCCAGTTGGGTGTCCTTATCACTGGATATGCTGCCTGACATATTTATACATTATGTTTCTAAATACAGTGCTATCCAGGCACCAGGGAAGAACGTAACTTTGCAGCCTAATGTAACAAACCACCCTGTCATGTATCATTGGCTCCTCTGACTGAAACAAGATACTGCTCTTAAGATAGTTATTGTGCATTTTCTCATTGTTGTCTTGTGCTCATGATCTGTCTATATCCATGTGTGGCATTTAACTCAAACTTTTCTGCAGCACTGGCTTTTTGTTCCGTGCTTGTACAACATCTAGCATGGGGTGAGACCCTGATCCCTGAATAGGGGTTGTAGCAGTAATGTCTAAAAATAGAAGAGCAAGGACACTAGTGACAGTTTAAAAAAACAAAACAAAACAAAACAAAAAAAAAAAAAAGAACAAAAAAAACCCATAAAAAATCCACCCCAAAACAACAGCAGCAACAAAACAAACAAGTTAACTAAAATCCCAGCAAAAAAAAAAAACCCAAAGCAAATAGAAAAAAAAAAATCACAAAAACCCCATATATGAAAATAGTCTGCAAATACATTTTAAGTAATGATGTTATTTTTTTTTTTAAATAGTATAAAAGAGATGGTGCTTCTATTCATTACAACACTTATGAATGTGCTTAACATTATGTATATGAAGAGCCCCAGGATTTCAAGGATACTAGTCATATACTTAAAAATTAAGCTTCACGTTAGTGGAATACAGGCTTAATGAGGATAATTTGATATGCACAATGAATTAATCACCTGGCAGAATAGTTCTGCCTTATTGAAATGTTGATCCCAACTATAATCATACCAAATTTTCCAAGCTGTTCAGAACCAAAGTAACTTTGTGGGGTTGTCCATACACTATGTGTGTAGAGATTCAGCCAGTGATCAAACAAAAAATTAACAAAGTTCCATTTGTGTCAACTGAGTTGGAGGGAAGGTTTTTCATGTAGCAGGTTCAAAGGATGAAGACTTCTAGTTTCTGAGCAAGGAGAGAGCTCCTGACCATAAAGTCCAAGGGAATTAAGTCAAATTGATGGTGGAAAAAAATGCTGAAAGCCTTAGATTGTGATGAATTCCATCACCAGCTGAACTTTTGAGGGACCCATCATAAAAGACAATTCCTGCATTAATAGTTTCATATCAATATATCAGGTCAATGGATGCTCTCTCTGGTATGCTTCTATGAGCAGGGTACTTATATTAAGAGAGGTGTTAGGAAGATGATTTGATGGTGGGATCTTCCGGGGCTTGTAGGTGCTGAAGGAGGTCACTTAAGGACTTCAAAAAAGATTCCCTTTACGTCTCATTTTTTCCATGCCTAATTCATTGCTTCGGTCAGCACATTCTAACTGTGAATGAGGGAGTCATTAAATCCAGGTTATTCTGGGAAAAATCCAAGCATTCGCTGCAAACCTGAAAAGCTAAACTTGTAACCTGAAGTCCTGTAAATCACTGCACATGGGAAGAGTATATCTTTTGCTGTCTCAATCTAGGTTGTTTCCTTCATGGGGAATAACACTGGGGAGTTTTCAGTCTTTTGTTCTCTTTTCTTTCTGCTTTTTCATGTTTTTTTTTTACACTTAGTATAACAGTTGTGGAATGCAGGCCTTCTGCTTTTAGCAAGCAGCATCACAAATACTGCTTTGGTTTCTACCTGACTTGATTTTTAATTACAGAAAATAAATAAAAGAACTTCCCCCCTACTTTAAGTGTGTTTGGGAAATGTTCAGACACTCTTTTAAAAGTGCAGAACTTTAGTGCCTTTAGGATATAACAATGCTTTATTTGGATTCAAGTGATTAAAGAGCTAATTTTCTTAGTGGGAGGTTAGTACATTTATACAGAGAAACTACATTACAGGAATATGGATATTTTTGAATTCTACAGGGGCCTAGGGAATTCCAAGTTCCCATCTCTCTTCTTGAAGCAGAAAACACTGAAATAAAATAA
>JAOEGS010003520.1:133955-176642 GCA_025447755.1 Corythornis vintsioides
TTGATAGCATGAGAAAATTAATATTTTTTTAAAGAAGAAGAAGACTCAAAAAGTTGTGAGACAATGAAACCAGATTTCCACTGAAACTGTTTTATAACCTGAACTAGAGTTCAGTACCATGAACTTACTGATATAAGATCATGCATTCATCAGCACATCCTAGAGTATTTGCATGCTCAGCTCTTTGCCAGATCTGAAATCTGAATTCTTGATATCTCTTTATTTCACTTCTGTTCTGTAAGAAACACATTTTCTTTTAGCAAAGCACAAGATATTTGTTAGAAAAATTTCTAATTCTTTATTTAAAATGATAAGATATT
The DNA here is from genome assembly GCA_025447755.1 of Corythornis vintsioides. Classification (NCBI taxonomy): domain Eukaryota; kingdom Metazoa; phylum Chordata; class Aves; order Coraciiformes; family Alcedinidae; genus Corythornis; species Corythornis vintsioides. The sequence continues at coordinate 134,276 of JAOEGS010003520.1, forward strand.
CAATTCCTCCTTGGATATTAAACATTATACTCATGGTTTCAGATGAGAGATGCACATGTCTCAAATTTAAGATTAATCCTTTCCTCGGGTGATATATCAGGGAAATTTCCAAGGTTAAGTGTACATCCTATGCATTTTTAGCTGATTACAGTTTTATGAATACAATTTTAAGCAGTGCTTAATTCCCACTGAAACCATCAGAAATTTCCATCCACTGTGCACACCTCACAGTTAAAGAGACTATTTTCCAAATGGACCTTTATTTTCAGCAAAAAGAAACAGCAGTTCTCCCATAGCAAATCCATGGGAACACTCTAACTGTATAAATTTCCTCTCTTTTTTTTTCCTGAATCTAGGTAAAAATGAGGTTTTCTTTAAATGAGGAAGCAGAGGATAGAGCACCAGTATAAGCAATGGCTGGTGGTGCTTATTCACTGAAGTTATACTAACAACAGAGGAAGTGTTGAGGGGATTTCAAGCTAGATCTTTATCACAGGTTAGTAAAGTGCCAAAGGCAAGTGTGATCTACTTCATGATTCAAAAGAGTAATGACTCAGATGAAACAAACTCTAAAGGTGTTTTGGTTTGGTTGGTTTGTTGTTTTTTTTTTTAATTTGAGAACTCCCACACAGGATCCTATGGTTCTCCCAGATTCCATTGTATCCTCTCCATCATGAAGTGAATTGTGCTCCCAACAGCAAGACTCTTTTCCACAGAAGCTGTGTGTTATTTACTGTTCTTTTTAAGCCTTTATTCTGTGGATCCTTATATGAAGTTACACCCTGTTCCTGGCTGGGATGGCAGCACAGAAGGTTATTTTGGTCAAGACTGCTGACAACAGAAACTCTCAATGGTGTTTCCCCCACAAGTAATTTCCTTTTTCCCATTCAAGCAAACCTGCCTGTTTACTCCAACTTTTCCTTCAATCCTTCTTTTCCCCAGCTTGACAACTGTCCTGGGATCTTTGTATAAAGTTCCTGAACTGTACATAAAGTTATGACATTATAATGTAAGAACTTTTGACATTCACAGAGCTCATTTATATTTACAAGCATGAACCAAAGAATCCCACAAAGCCCAGAGAGCTGCCCTGAAGAAGTAATTGTTTATCCATCCAGCTTGTTTTACAGGTGAGGAAACTGGGACAGAAGCTTCCCAAACCTGATGGAAAGCTTTATCCAAGAACAACCTGTGACCCAGAGATGAAAAGAAGAGGATAAACCAGGAGTTACTGACTCCAGTCACATGATCACTGCACCAGTCAACTGTTTCAAAATGAATAAGATTTTTGGGTGTACAATTTAAATGTCTCAAAATCTGACACCATTTCAACAACTGCATTCTCTAGTGCTTTCAAGAGGCATAGATTTCTGATGTTTTCCAGCCTTCAGCAAGTGAAAACATCTCAGGGCTCCCATTTACCTGTACAGTGACATTTTTTTTTTTCTTACCATCAGGTAGAAGTGGTAACAGAGCCAAGAAAGAGCTATTCCTGTTGAAGTAATTGAGGGCAGCAAGTACAAGAGCCCAGGAGTGTTCAAATGCTAACAAGAATGTATCAGGAATACATAGAACACACAGCAATTCACAGAAATGCAAGGGTGTCAAGTTCTTGTGAGTATTGTAATATATTATGGGTAACCTAATGACCTAAATTAAACAATTCCTTCTCTGCATTTATTAGTTCCGATGAATCATGTTTTTCCAAATTCCAAGAATACACTGCCTTGCAATTGAGATTCATAAGTGGTGCATGTCACACACAGTGGGTGACTAGAATTAAGTTCCTATAGAACTTCTCTTTTCAGAAACAACAAATTGAAGAGATACACAGAAGCAGTGTAGGAGGTCTAGTTTCTCTTATAGCTTTGAGGCCATCTCAGCTGCAAAGCTAACTGGCACTGTCAAGTAGCAGAATCTAATGCTTCTCAGGTGATTCAGGGCTTGAAAGTTATAGAGATTTGCTGGGATCCATTTTCCTTGCATGATCTCTGCCACTAGAAATGAGATTCCCAATACATCTAGCTTTATTCTTATTATTTTATTAATTATGAGTCTAGAATGTAATTTTTATGATACGACAGGAAGAATATTTAGGTGTTACTCTGAACTCCACTGGCAGTTCACTGTGTTGAGTAGAAAAAGTTTGCATGGCTTCAGTTCCTGTAAAATGATGGTATAGTATTACTTATATAATTAAGAATAAATTCTCAAGAAATGTAATTAACTGATTACAAATAATGAATCCTAAGCAGTATTTCCTTCAAAAATGTATAGTAATAACATTGTTATATAATTAGAAAGGATTTAAAAAAAAAAAATCCTGAACCTTTTGCATTCTGTGCCTCTTAACAAACACGTTCTTGTCACTGTCATCACCACTCACACTTCCTTATTATCCTCTTCCAGTTTGCAGTGTTGTATATATACTAAACCCCATATGTTGGCATTAAGACCTGAAAAACACAAAACTGATCCTTTTGTTGTAGAAGGTTATAAGTGAAAGAAAGTCTTGAGAAAAAAATAATGAATGGACAGAGGAACTGGTCAAGAGCAATCGATGATTGTGGAGGACAGTGATCTGGCTTTGAGGTGGTTGTATTTCCATTGTCCCTGTGGAGAGCCTCTGATGAGTCATGAGACTTCACAGTTTTCCTGCTAAAGGCATTTCTCACTAGATGGAGGCAAAGCAGTCAGCCCCAATGGCAGCCATTAACTCCTGCTGATCATCAGACAGGCACTAAGCAGACAAGGAGGCTGACATGCATAAGATACATGATCCTCATTAGAAGCACTGGGCCATATCCTACCTCGTGTTTCTCTTCCTCTGCCCTCTCAGAAGCAAAGTCCCACTTAAATCCCAAAGGAAGAATTTCATCCTGAGGATTGTTAATGCCTGTAATAATAGGGGAAGAGAAACACTCATCTCACTGCCCAAAATCCCACGTCTGGTTCATCTTTAGTGAACTAATGTTTCAAAAGGGGAAATGTTGTCAAAACCTGATGAATAGGAGAACAGAGCAAATGTGCCTCAGAAGTTTTATTGGTGGAGGATCATTCATGTAGGGATATCAGACCCACTGGAACTTGTTTTTCAGGATAATGAGATGCACAGAAGGGAACTTAGATTTCTGTTAATGAAGAATTTTATTAATCAGGTCACGCTTTATGGCAAGATTTGGATTCTTCATGAAAGCCTGTTGGAAGTTTTTTGTGGAAGAAAGTTTTGCATTACATGCCATATCCATCCAAATGCTTTGGAATTTGATAGATTCTGAATGAATTATTGTCCATTTTTCCACTTCATCTTCCTCTAGGTCTCATTTCTGGTAGTGCTATCTGGTACTGGTGCATTTCCTATTGCTAGGTGAAACAACATTCTCCTCCTACCTGTAGCCATCTGGAACAGACTCACCCATTTCTCTTGTTATTTGATTTTCCATCTTTTTCCATCTGCAACTTGAAAATAAAAAATGAAAATTCTTTTTTTTTTTCACTTTCACAATTTCCTGTCCGTCTTGCTATTAATATTTTTTTTTCCTCTGTAATATGTTATTTAACATAGTAAAGTCTTTGGGGATAGCCTTTATGTGATAGGCATTATAAAAATGAAGTTACATTGTGTTGTGAACAATGACACTTAAAAAGACTCATTTGCCTACATTTTTCCTCTCAACCTCTGTTCCTTTCTAAGCAGAGAATGGAGCATGCTTAAGGAAAACAAGATTCATTTCCTTTAAAACCTCTAAGCTAATGCATTGTTATGTTAGTTACTGTGGTTTCTGTGAGAGGAGAGGCAGATGGATAACAATGTAGGCACTCCTAAAGCAAACCATTTCCAAAGCAATATCCAGATCCATGGCTATTTTTCTGTATTCTTCCCTCTTCCACTTTCTGCTTTATCCATGACAAAATGTGTGAGACCCTACATGTCAGGAAAAAATTAATTTTCCCACACAGCAAAATTTTACTGGTCTCCAAGTGTGATTTCATAAGGCTACACTATGTATTAAACATGCTTCAAAGCTCGCAGTAAAATTCAGTCTTAACAGACATCTGCATGGTGTGAACACAAAGCAATACTCAGTATTGATATTTACCACAAGGAAAACAGAGAGCTGTAGACAAGGTGCACTGGGGTTGCACAATAAAGCAACAACTACATCATTCAGGTAACAACACAGATATGCAAAGCCAAATACACAGTCCAAGAACACTGTTGTCTGCCTGGCCCAGCCCCTCTATAGTCATGTAAACTGATGTGAGAGTTTGATGTGGAACCATGTTTTCTGACCCATCCAGAACAAAGAAGGGTGAAGCAGTACAATGCCAACAGATTTGATTGTCCCTTCATCAGCTCACACAAAGAGTGGAAGTATCTTTAATCCAGGGCTAACTTGGTGTGCATCATAGCTTTTGTGCACATGAACAGGCAGCTGCATACACAGTACTCTTTAGCATGATGTGTCTGTGTGTAGGTCCTCCAGAAACCAGACAACCATTCTGAAACAGATGTAAATTTGAATGATAAAAATCTGCCATTTAAAAATCTGAGTAATTTATTAACTTGAAAAATATAAATCTTCCTTTTTTAAAAACAGAATCGCCAACATGCATTAACTAGATCAGTCTCCAAGATCTTGTCACTAGCCAGACTAATAATCCAATATTCTTTCAACAGACTTCACAATAATGGACATATTTTCATCTTTCTCAGGTTGGGCAACTTATCAAAGAGAACTATGTGGCTCCATGCAGAGCTGCAAGTGATTCTTTGCAGCTTACCCTACAGTACATCATGCAGGGACTTGTGCTACATTCCCCTGGATTATGGACTTCATCAGAGTCTTTGAATTGAAGTAGCTATCCAATATATGCAGGGTCCTCACAGGCAGCTAAAACTTTATTGACATTGGAGAAGTGCACGCATTTATTTATTAAATAAGAAAATGACTTATATACATGCACATGAACACATGCACATGCACATGGCATTGTGGTACATGGGGATAAAGAAAACTGCTACATTATCACCTGAGACAGAAGAGGTGAGGGAAAGAGACTTCTATGCACCACACTTATTTTACCCCTGTTTTTCATTATGTGGATAACCTTAGAGCAGTTCTTGTTAGCATTTAGAAAAAGGGAAAAATCTAGCCTCCTGCAGGGGAGCTATTATTGCTAGAATGTACTAGCATTATCTTGCTTATGGGGGGGCATATTGTTTATGCAGTCTATTTATCAGTGTAGGAATATATCTACCAATATAGCAATATCTCTGCAGTAATGGCATACAAGAATAAAAGAGTTTTCATGAACAGAGAGTTCCTGCCTGTAGCGTGTACATCTGAGATACTAAAGGATTATTTACCTATCATTAAGATATGGATTTTTTTATCTAGTCCAGTTTTTCTTGCAGCAGAAATCATATTAAACTCTCTAACTATTATATCTAACATCCATTGGGCAGCTTTTCATTCTGGGTAACCTAATATAAATGAAGAAAATAAATCCACGACAATTTGTTGAGCCATCCTTTTCCCCCTCCTCCTTTTCCTGAATTAAATTCACATAATAAAATCCAACGGTTGCATTTCACTCACATCCACTTCAATTAATGTGCATGACATTGTATGAAATTTTTAATGGAAGAAAAAAGCTAAAACACAATATTTTAAAAACATTATGTAGGATAAAAATGCTGCATACAACACAATGTGTTTATATGTCACACAACAGTCAGATGGGCTTTAAAATTCAGTGTGAGCCTTTCCAGCATTCCTTTTATCTCATATTTTCCAATTACAAGATCTCTTTTTAAATATTTTAGTGATTTTAATTTAATGGAATATTGTTCTATGCTATTGTTTTATGAAGTGTTTTCTTTTTGAACCACCAAGATTAATAGTAACAAAAGCATTAATAATAATTGTCATATAATGGCTGAAGACAGCAGCCAGTCAAGAGGTTCTGAAGCAGTATTTTTTTTTCTCTTATATAATGGATTTCCTTTTAATAGCAAGTTGTGTTTGTTTTATTTTGTTTGTTTTGTTTTTATTTATTTATTTTGGTTTGGTTTGGTTTTTTTGTTGTTGTTTTGTTTTAATTTTTGTTTGTTGTTTGGGGTGGGTTTTTTTGTGTGTGTTTCTTTGGTTTGGTTTGGTTGTTTATTTTTAAGATTGCTTATTGTTAGATTGGTATTGGTACCCCTGTTTAATGTATCCCCCACCTATCCAAGTTTGCATACTTTTCACTCTGGTAGGTCAAAAAGGCCATGATGATACAAAGCCATCATACCTGCTTATATATCACATCCTACTTCTCTTTACAAATTCATGCTGTTTGGCATCTCAGGGCAGCAATGTGGAGCAAAGGGAGGATGAAATTGTTGCTCCCATTTTGTTACACCCGAGATATTTTCAGTTAGAAAAAAACCTGCATAGCTCTTTCTGGTGTCCCAAATTAGTTTGGCTGAAAAATTGTCCATATAAAGGAATAAACATTCATGTTTTCCTGTCACTGGGATAAGAAGAGGTTGTAATTATAGACAGAGTTACAGTCAGAGGCATCTGTTCTTTAAGGTGAAGAAGATGATATATTTGTTGTTGCATGGATTAATTTGATAAACCATGGGCTTTCCCAGCTAGGTGTCTCACCTGCTGGTTTCACTCCACATAAAGTAATTCAAAGGGGTGTAACTTTTATTTTTTTCTCTCTCTGGTTGGGTACTTCATTAAGTGAACCATGTAAGGGTCTCCACTTAGGTCCTTCTCAAACTGCCCTTTTATCTTCTTCTGTAGAAACAGTGTGGATGCCCTAGGTAGTACAGGGAAGAAGAGTGGACCAAGCATCTCCTAGAAGACAGCTAAAGAGCCCTGCACAGGAGAAAAAAGGGACAAGACAACATAGAGTTGAATCACACTTGTACCCAGGAATTCAAGTGAATTTTTGCTTCAATTATTGGAGAGATCTATTTGTTCTTTATTAAGCTGCCTAATCTCTTTTATCTTTTGTAATATATTTATGAGAATGAAATGCTCCTAATAAGGCTGAATTGAGAACATTAGAGACCCCACTGACTTATTTAAGGGCATATGTAACCTAAAGATTATATTGTCTATCCCAAAGATTTCCTGCAATGCAGTCGTATCCATTACAATAACTAAACACTGCTGAAATGCTACAGTTGAGTCTTGTGTTCCACTTTTATAGATGCATAATACACATACAATGATACTATGTTTATTCATTCTGTTTATTGGTTTGAACATGATTTTTAATGTGCAACATAAAAAGATGTTTTCAAGTTTAATTGGAGTGTCAACCCCATCATGCTCATCTTTATCTCTGGCCGCTTTTACTTCCAGACTAGCATTTTTTATAGGATATCCACACATAATAAACCATCCAAACAACTTTTTCACATCATCTTCAATGAATTCAGAGGATGCAACAGTTTGCACAGTCCTCTGAACACATTTTATTACTCCCACTTTCATTCTACAAGGCTGAAGCGAATCATGTCATAAATATCTGTCTTGCACTCATGAGCTTGATATATTATTTTCTTCTAAGATCCTCTTTCTACTCATAACTTAAAAATCTGGCAAAAAAAATATTCCATGTTCTATTTTCTCACTTTAGTAAAATTTCAAAATGTTACAAAAAATCCTGTTCCAAAACTGACAACATCTCTCAATCATAAGCTGTTATTTTTAGGTAATCAGGGAATAGGATTGTGTACAATAAATATATAAGGACAGACTCAAAGCTGGTATAAAATAGACACTGAAATAAATAGTTCTATGATAGTTTATACCTATTCAAGCCGAGAACATGTCCAGAGAACATGGTGCCAAAAGCCTTTGATAACATTTTACAAAACTCAGCTCCACCTAAATGTGATTGTATTTAATGTCAACTACATGTCAACTACATATCAACTGCTTTATTATGAATATAGACATGTAGATATTCACATTGTCCAAACTACATCTGTATGTAACTGTGTGATATTGTGTGTGAATAAATTAAGGGATGTTTATTGGCTCTTTCAACCTTTGATGCCCAAATAATTAAAGATAGTATAATTCTGACCTGGCCAAAGTTGTTCCAAATCATCTCCACCACACTGTATGTCTTCTACCAAACCATCGTCTTCTGCCTTCTTCCTCCCTGAGACATCTTGTTACAATAAAAATCTGAGTGCTTCATGTTATTGTTCATACTTTGATGATGAAAGCTAGAGAGGTATGAATATATACCAGCCACTTTGTAATTAGATGCTTCTTTTGTCATATTCTTTCTTTGAATTCTTGTTTCTTAGCCGTTATATCACCGATATTAGATGTAAGTTACTCTGAGATCATATCCATTTTGGGATCAGATTGGGTTTTAGTCTTTAAGCTTAAGCCTAAAAGAACTCTGTATTTTTATTTCTGGTTCAATAGCCCTACATTCTGTAGATTGTTCTCAGCATATTTTTGGCCCCGAGTAGTGCCATGTGGTACAAACTGACATGTGAGATTTTTTTGTGCTTTGGATGTCGGAGGTCTTGTGAGATCATCTGTTTTGTCCTAAAATTCCTGCCAACCTGGGCCAAAACCTCATGAGAATAGTTGTTCTTGGAACATTTTTTTTCAATATGAAAACCAGGATGAGAAAAGTAGGCCCCTTTTGGTTTTGGATCTACCCCACAAAAAAATTCAATACTTTGTTTAAATACACATATTCTGATCTCAAGTCTCATTATTCTCCCCTTCCTTAATATACAAAAAAAAAAAAGGGATTCTAATTTCAAGATAAATTCTAAGGTTCTTCTTGTAACAGATTCTTAATAACATCATATTCTAATGTTACTTTCTAGGCTCCATGAGTTCTTTCTTCTAATTTGTTTTGTTTTGTTTTGTTGTTTTAATTAAGAGCTAAATGTTACATAGGAATTAACATAACACCTGTGACTGCTTGTGTAAGATAGTGTTAGACATTCCCTACCACCCAAAAGCAAATAAAATCCTTTTACTGCTACCTATTATTTGTTAGTTGTTATTTCTTACAAGAACATAAGAAAAAGACATTCAAAGCTATTGAGGAGAGAAAACTGACAATAGATCTTTCCTGATCAGACAGCAGAAGCTAATGCCACAGGATATATAATTGGCCAAGAATGTATATGTTTTTTTAAAGGATTATGCAATGTATGTAGCTAATGGGACTATTGTGATGTAATCTTAATCTAAAAAACAGGTTTTGGAGTAAACTAAGAACTAGGCCATTCTCTGGGTATTTAAGAGAAATTTATTTATTTATTTCAGTGCTACTTCTTTTTTTTTTTTTCTGTAACTGCCAACTCTTTATTACACAGCTTTTCTCTTTAAATTAGCTCCCTAATCAAATGTATTGAATTAACTAGACACTCTCCTGACCCATAAGGTCATTATTCATATTCCTGCATAATAAAGAGGGGAATCCTCATAAAATAATCAAACTGAAAATAGTAGTTGCTTTTCTAGCCAAAATGCCTAGGACTTCTATACTGAAGATGGCCAACTAGCCTTCTGGGCTTCATTTGGTTTTCTGGCAGTTCAGGTGAACCCTCAATGTTACATCCAACTCCTCTGACCAAAAGCAGGTGCCTCCTGACATGGAGAGTCTTCTATAAGTGAAATCCTAAGTTGCAGTTGACAGCATCAAGAGTAATCAGATCCTTCTAAGTGGAGGAATAGGACTTGTGTCAGTGTCACTTCTGCTCTCTAATCAATTCTCCACCCTTTGGCTCTTCAACAGCTGCAGCTTTGGATGTAAAAAAAACCCAAAACAACAAACCAACAAAACATGAGCGAGCTTTTTGTGTCAGGAAAGTTGAAATCTTTCTTCTAAGCTGTAATTACCAACAATCTCAGCCATTGTTTTATAATGAGGTTTGATATGTTCAACTACAAAGAAGCACATTTAAGATATAGAACAGAGTGGCTGGGTTTTGTTTGTTTTTCTTTTAATTCTAGAATATATATTTTTTTTAATTAGTATAAATATGAAGACAGGAACTCATTCTAGATACACAAGTGCATGCAGTATGGACATATCAAAAGGAATTAATCTATACAGCTACAGATAAAAAAAGCAGGAACATAGGCAGTGGATAAGAGAGAAAGAAGACAAAAGGCAAGGAAGAAGTCAAATACAAATAAAAGAGAATATGAAAAGACTATTGTATTATGTTAATACTATATGAAATTAAAGTACTTTAAGATCCTCAGATGTAAGATATTATGTAAGTATAAAGCTTTATTTTTCCCCCCTAAAATTTGAATGTAGTCAATGCAGTCCAAAAGCAGATTCTAAATATGATTATATGAGACTATGGACACAATTTACAAATGCCAGGTAGCATGAATTTCAATGTATTGTTGTGTTATTGAAAGCAACCAGCAGTGTGAACCTGCTGTATTATTAACACATTACATTAGCCTTAATTGTTAATCCAGTATTCATATTCATATTGTGGGCTCTTCTAAGAGACAGTAACAGCTTTCTAAATGCTTTTAAGATTTCCAGGAATAAAATTAAAGCATGTTTAAGTACTTGTTGGAAATTGCATGCAGAATTCTGAATAAGGGAGTTATTGCATTGTATCAGGACCCTTAAGAGATTCAGCTGAGAAATAAATTATGTAAACAATGCAATATGTGTGTGTGTCTACAGTTGTATATCAATATCACCTATATCTATGTATACAAATATCCTTATCCTTTTCTGTCAGTCTGGAATGTGTTATGCTGGAGATGCTGAACCTTTCAAAAGAGATGCAAGACATGTTTTTAATGTTGCTTCAAAATTCAGATGCAAAACAAAACTGGATAAATACTTCATTACATTTTATAAACAATCTGCTTTCTGATAAATTATCATGAAACAACTTTTCATTCTCTTTATGAAGTTTGCCTCTGAATATGTATGTGGGAAATAATTTTTGGTGAAAGAAATCAGTTGAGAATAATCTCTCCTAAACAAGATTTGTTGAAATCAGTGCATTGCCTCCAGTTACAGTGAGAGTCCAGTGCCAGTGGAGAAGAGAACTGTCAGAGGCTTTAAGGACAACCCCCTCAGTTCTGAAGGGAATTGTACTGGAGCTACACGAAGGCCTCACATTCATCTTGGCTGCAGGTTCAGATTGTATTCCCTCTTTGCAGCTGCTCCACACTCCACTTACATGAGGTCCCAACATCTGGGTTTAATGTGACTGGAGTGAATTTCAAGCTTAATTCTTCTCTTTGTCTTTCTTTGTGTGAGTATGTGTGTGTGTGTGTAAAATAATCTTCCAAGAATATTTTATTTATTTCTTAAATCTTCAATTTTGCATCCTTACAATTTATTGTGCTAAAGGTACACGAACAAGTAAAGATCCTTGTGTCCTGAACTATCTCCTGCTACCTTCAGAATGTACTGTTATTTCTATTGTCCAGAAAACAGATCGAAAACTTAAGTAAAATACTGCTAACCATCAACATTTTTTTTTAACAACTTATTCTAATGCAGGTGTTTCGGGTGCAGAAATCTCTGTTGATAACATTCCCCTCCATCCCCCCCAAAAAAGGAGTAAGTAGGAAAAGAAATCATTTATGGCACCATAAAGATTGATTTTTGAACTCTGTCTCTTGGCAGTGCTATATCTTCCCCTCCATTTATGATGTCCTATGTCTTATATAGATTGAGCACTATATTAAATTTTATGTGGGAGAATAGGAAAAAAAAAAATCAGAAAGTAAATAACTGTTTTGCTTATCATGCCTCCCAGTTTGATTATGGTAGGTTTTGGAGACCACAGGTGGAAGGTACTGAATTATAGCAAATAAAAGACTCAAACATAACAAAGCTACCTGATGGTTTGGCTGAAGTCCCTGTGCAAACTGTGATTAACTGAATACCTGCCCTGGAATGCTGGTTTGGCAAGAGGCTATAAACATATGAATGAATCTGTCTGCATACTTAGACACTGCAGTTAGACTTCTTTCTCATAAAAAAGGGTGCTATTTCTAAAGTTGTTGAATATAGTTTGACTCTGTTTTGATTTAAACTCCCCAACCTCAGAAGAAAAGTGAGGTGACAAGCGTCCTACATGTGTAAGAAAGAGAGAGTGGGAAGGAAAGGAGAAGCAGCAGCCAAGGACATGTTTGGCTTTGTGGGGGCAGACAGACAGACTTTCTCCCTAAAAATCAGTGTTCCTCTGGGAAATGGAGGTAGATCCTCTCACTGTAAAGTGATAAAATCTACTGTTGTAAATTCACCTGAGTTTATATCCCAAACCAACAGTGGAAAACTGGCTAAGTATTCATGGCACTTAACAGATAATGTAATCAGTGTAATTCTAGCACATAGAGTGGATTAAAAATAAAAACAAAATTCTCAAAAAAGCCTAAGTAAGCTGAAAGTCAGTGGTTTGTGAGAACCTGAGGGTTTATCTATGGGATAAAAGGCTGTTTCTGCTCATGATTGGTGCAGACACACCCTTACACTCACAGGGCCCTTTAAAAATCCTAGCTATACATTTTATTTCAGGGTAATGTAAATTAATCCTGGGTGCTAGCTGATGGGTTTTGGAAGGCTAGACAATGATTATGTGTTAGTGTCTATTAGACTGGATTCTATACAATCTAAAGCTCCATATGATTATATGGGGCACAGTACAGTCAGAGGTAAAAGTCATTCTTGCTCTGAAACACTTTACGTTCTGAATATATTTCCTGGGTGTTCTGAATATATTTTCTGGGTTTTTACTTTGTTTTTTGTTTTTTGTTTTGTTTTGTTGGTTTTTTTTTTGTTGTTGTTTTTTTGTGCTTTCTGTGTATATTCCATATGCTACTAAAAATCTGCATCTTGGGCATTAACCCTACATCTACAGAGTAAGCCCAAATCTGTTTTACTCTATTTCCCTGCTTCCAGCAGAGAGGGACAGAACATATCTGCACATTTTTGTTTGGGCACGTTTCCAGTTGAGGACATGATAACAAGTGTGTCCTTCACAGAAAAGTACACTATGGTCCCAGCTGCCTCTGGCTCCCATTATGTGAGATGGCTAGAAGTTTCCTCTGCCTTTCCTTATGTAGACATGCCATGCATGAACTTGCAGTGGAGAAAGACCTCGCCCTTGATTTATAATGAAGCCATGAGCTCATCTATGCTCTAAAAGAGTCTATTGTCCAAATGTTACTGGTTTTTCTCCAGGAAAGTTTTGCCAGTCTGTGGAGAACTGGCCCCAAACAAACAGTTTTTCCTCTTCTACATTTTCTTTATTTCTGACCTGTCCATGATTCGAATCCTTTTATTTCCTCACCTTTTCCCCCTGATTTCCCTGGATATTCAAGGCTTTTCAGCACCAATTATTTCTACCCATGCCAGCATGATGGGAGGGTCTGGTACCTGCTCTTGTAATGGGGCTGAGAGGAAACACTTCCCAAAACCTGCTGCATCACATAACCTGATTTTCTTTTTTTTTCTTTTTTTTTTTTCTTTTTTTTTTTTTGTCTAAGGTGGTGACAGTGGTTATCTGACAGTTTACTGGGTCCAGTAGTCTGTTCCCCACTTGGTGACTGCTACAGGGGAATAATTTCCTTCTGTCTATCTCACCCAGTAGCATCCCAAATCCTGTGCACCACTGTGATTATTTTTTTATTACAAGATTTTTACTAAAGATTTCTGGATATTCTTCATTTTATATTACAATGGGCAATGAAATCTCCCCGTGCAGGTACATACCATGCACAGTCTTGGCATATAGTTGCACACCATGTACAGTAAACCTATACAGTAATTAAATTCAGACAGTTGGTGGAAAATGGCCAGTTCATTTTGTTTCTACTTTTTTTTTTTCAGACAGACTCCCCACTCCTTCATCTGAATAGGGAAGATTGACATGAAAAAGTACTTCAAGAGCTGAACTCGTCTACTGAACACAAATACAGTGAATTTCTGTATATCTTTAAATGTTTTATATGTCCTAGTCATATATAATTTATTGTGTTGTGAAGCTGAGCCCTTCTTTGAATGAAAATTTTACTGTCAGAGCCTGGGGTACTTTAGTTTGATGATTTAAAACTCCCAATGTGCTCGTAGTAAATAGCACTTTTTATTACAGCGTGTTTGTCCAAGAGGTCAACTTTCAGCACAGCAGGCTTTCTTCCCACTGTAGAATTATTTCTGATGGCAAGACATCTCCTGTCGAAATTCATCTGGTGCTGAATGCAGTAGCCAACACTGTTTTAGGAACTCATTAGACTGGACCTGCCAAGCACAAGAAAAGAGTGGAAGCTTCATCTTTTCTTATGCAAGCATCCTTGCTATCAGATTATACAGCCTGTTAAATGCTGCAAGCCTGCTTATATCTCTTTGGTTTTAAGATTCCCATTTATAGTTTTGCCCCAGTATTTCATTTCCTCAGAGATGATGTTGAATTTAAGCTGCCTTGTGATGATGCTAAATTCATTTCTGAGATGAGTAAAAGTGACGAAAATTATGTGCATGTTTCCTGTGAAATATTGTATACCGAGTCCTAGATTAAAAGACAAGCTTGACTTTAAAGGTAATGTGATTAATTTTCTCAGCCAAAACCAGCTAGATAGTTTTCATGCTTATGTTGATACAGTATAGATGCCCTATTACACACATTTACAGTCTCCATCCCTTTGCCGTTAGCCCCTGCTGAGCCTATTAAGTTGGTATCAAGTCAACTTGTCCCTTAGTGATAGTACACAAACTCTCAGAGTGCTGCAGAATTCTGCATCTGTCCTCTTACCTGTCACTTCAGCCTCCTTTTACTGATGTTAAAAGAAATCTTTACTGTCAGTCATATAACCAATTCACTTTGTTCACAGGCTGTGACAACCTTGTTGTGTTTCTCCCACCACAGAACCGTCTTCTGTGAATTAGTATTCTCAAAATTTAGACTAGCTCATTAGTCTGAATAAATTTGAAAGGCTGCTGTTCACAATTTTTTTTAAATGTAGCTTGGCTTTCCTTGGATATAATTTAGGCATCTTTAGGAAAAAAAGAAAAGCAAAACAAAACTAAACTAAAAAAAACCCACAACCCCCCAAAAAACCCCAAACCAAATTATTCTGTCTCCCAAGCATTCATTTTATGATTTCAGAGCTAAAAGGTCTTTCAGAAGCTTCATATGAGATAAAATAAATAAAATATTCGAAGTTTTTTGGTTTGGGTTTTTTTTTTTGGTAATTGAAAAAATGGCTAATCTTCCAGAAAAAAAAAACCAACAAAAAATCAAATGTTCAACTGCCAATCTCAATATTCTTTATGGTTGACTATGTCCACCAGACCACCTTGTTTGTACATTATCACTGAAAATTTAGAGTGATAATTTCAGATAATTTTAGAGAAAATTCTCACTCAACTAATCAGATCCATGAAAAATGAAGTACAGGGGAACAAGTCTCTGCCATTTGAATTTCTTTCTTGCTTCTGAAATTCCACAGATTTTACTGGAGTCCCTTCTGAGTTACCCTGGCAATATAAAAATCTATCCTAGAATATAGAGAGGTTAAATAATTTAGCCAAGGTCACATCATTAGCACCTGAGCCTCAGAGTGGAGAACAGAGCTCCTCAGAATTTCACCCAAAAGGGGCTAATAATGACTTCATGATTAGCTGTAAAATAAAAATATAATAAGTCTTTCATTAACATCAGCACCTTAAAACTAAAAATGAGAGAGTTTGGCCAAGCTGCTCTGATATATCTGACTACAGAGTCAGGGTGGGAAAATATAAATCAACTGGATGAAATGATCCTTTGCTGCAGACTAGAGAAGAAGTTTGGCTATGTCTCAGGAAATAGAGAATTACGCTAGATATTAAGGGAACCAGATATACTCTCAAGTGTTCAGGGTGGATATAACTGTGCAGTGGAGCAGAACTGATTAAAAATCCCAACATAAAGAAGCATTAATATATAAAACTGCAGGAGAAAGGCATGATGTGATAGCAATAACGTGATGGTGCTCTAAGTATTTGTTATGTTCAGTTTTCCTCTCTTGTCTTTCCAGTTGTTTTCTCAATTCTTCCTCCAGCGTGTGACAATATTGTTGCTTCTTCTTTCAATATCAGTGGCTTCTTCTGACACCAACGACTCATTGTGCCAGGAGCCACAGATATCCAGCAATTCCTAACTTGGCTTCATGGCGTAGAAGAGTTCAGTCATGTGGAATACAAATGTTTTCATATTTAGTTTGCTTACACCGACCTACATTAAGTCTTGCCCTGGAAGAGAGACAGCCAGAAACAACTTAAGGTGATACCTTCTTTTATATATTGCAGTGCAACAGCTCTGCCCTTTCAGAGTTGAAATTTGAAAGCATTGTTTGCTTTCTTCAGAATGTTGAATAGAAAAGTACCTAAAACTCCCTGTTCAATCTTGTGAATGATTGTCTTCCTTTAAAAAAGGAGTACTGATCCTCTTTCCACCTACTTGTGACATCACATCTACCATTTTCCTCCTTTTTTGCCCTTCATTTTCTCCCACGTACTCTTAAGCATTTGCGTCTCCAGATCTCAAGAGCACAATCCTCTTCCTCACATATTAAGTACCAGATACTTGGTCTAGTCAGAGCAATTGGCATAAATCTAAGAGGGAAATTGTTGCAAATCACTGGAAAACAGCTATTTAGCCATGTTTTTACTGTCTTCTCTCATCCTAGAACACCATTAGAGAAACAAGTAGAAAAGTATATATGCATGCACACATATAAAAGCTGTATGTGAGAGTACAGGCCTGTTTATGTATGGGTTTGAGAAAGGTGATGGTACTGAATTTGCTCTAAGAAGTGTATTCTCTCTTTCTTATGACTGATTGAAAATTTCCCTTCTCAGTTAATGGCATTTACATTCTCCTTCCCTACTTTCTCTCTTTTCTAACCTATCCTTCTTTTCTGGCTAACATTCACTTCATCCCTGGCTGCCATCCCCCAGTAAATTCTGGACATCATTACAACAGCTGCTTGGGAGTCGATGGGATTTGTCTCTACACATCAAGCCAAAAGGATCTACAGCTTTCTTTGTTGTGGCTACAATCATAACAAGGCCAAAAGATTCTGGGTAACACCTCTTCTTTTGGACTTGCCTTATGTAATCTTCTCTGGTTTATTTATTTTCTTCTTTTTTATCTTCCAAGCTTTTTTCTCTTTCCTTCTTCCTTTCCCTTCCTATTTTCTCTCTCTGTTTTTCATGCCCAATTATTCTGTTTCTCTCCAACACACTTTTTTAGGAAGGAAAGTTCATGGAAAGGACTTTCAGAAAAAGCCTGAGCCAATTTCCCTAGTAACTACCAAAAGCAAGTGAAAATGACAAATGGATTGACTACAGTGGATTGATTGATACTGATTTATAGCTGAAAATTGGATCAAGTGTGTCCACATGCACTTTCTCCAGGGACTAAAACCGAGGCAGACTGCCTCCGTCAGCGTTCCTCTACAATGATATCTCTCCTTATGTCACCTGATCTCTCCCTTTCTAGCCCTGCCTTCTGTCTCCTACTTAAATAAATAAAGCTGTTAAAATACAGGTGCTTGCAGCCTTATCCCAGGCACATAACAGAATTTTGTGGAGACAAATGGTTTATACTTTATCATGCAGTAATGGCCAGTCTTCTATACATTCTAGGGTTACTGCTCAACTGTGCACACCTGCACCTCCCCCTTCACATCTCTGTGTCTGCCAGGTATCCTCAGATGGCTTTGCAAATCAGCTTCCTCCTACTTATGCCTTGGATCTTACTGTTAATTACTGCTGAATGGCAAAGGAGAGTTAGCAGGATCTATTTATCCTACATCTGATCTGGAAATCTTTACTTTTGATGGTAGCTGTTAGTCACACATGTGTACATGTTCCTATTGCCCTTTTTAGGACATTTGAATGAGTGGGGTTTGTAGGGTAATGCCTCTGCTTAAATCTACTTCCTTGGTCAATTCATTCCTGAGCTAAGCAGAGTCATAATTAGAAGCATCAGCATGTCCTAACCCAGCTAGTCTGCCAGAGGAAAAAAGGACTGTAAGATAACCACAGAAAATAGGGAGAACATTACAAAACCTGCTGCTACAAGTTTCAAAACTTGGAGACAATAGGAAAGGGAGGGGTTAATTACTATAGTATTCAGTTGCTTATAGCACATTACAACATAATTTAGTGAAGCAACATATTTGTGCCATGAAAAAAAAAAAAAGAAAATAACTGGGGAGCAATTTGTGTGATTCCAAAAGATGAGGAGACCCTTGTGTTAGCAGGACATTTTTCACTTGTTTCTGGAGAAAACTCACACTTCTGGAGAGTTAGGGCACTGCCACTGTCCCCACTCCATGACAGGGGCTGTTTCTGTGCTGTCCTGTAGTATCTCAAGTTCAAGGGCTTTCTAGTTCTACAAAATTGATCTCCGTTGGTAACAGCAACCATTGGACAATTAGGCTTTGTGTCATAATAGAAAACAATTTGTGGTGAGCTACAGCTCCATCCTCAATCTGGACAAGGGAGAGAAAATATAACAAAAGGCTTGTGGTCTGAGATAGGGACAGGGAGAGATCACTCACCAGTTACTGCAATGAGCAAAACAGACACAGGGAAATTACTTTGTCACCATTCAAATCATAGTAGGATAACAAGAAATAAAACCAAACCTCAAAGCCTCCATCACCTTTGACTTTAGCCCTGGTTTTTCTACCTCCTTCCTACTAGAGGTCCCTTGGGAGACAGTTCTCCACAGACTCCCCTGATGTGAGTCCTGCCCATGGGCTGCAGTTCTTCACAAACTGCTTCAGCCTGAATCCTTTCCATGGAATGTAGTCCTTTGGTAACAGACTGTTCCAAAGTGGACCCCATAGTGTGACAAGTCCTGCTAGCAAACCTGCTCCAATGTGTGGTCTTCTCTCCATGGGTCCACAGGTCCTGCCAGGCTCCTACTCCAGCACAGGCTTCCCACAGGGTCACAGGCTCCTTCAGACACATCCACCTACTCCAGTGTGGGGTTCTTCCCAGGCTGCAGGGAGATATCTGTTCCACTACTAACCTCCATGGGCTGCAAGGAGACAGCCTGCCTCACCATGGTCTTCACCACAGACTGCAGGAGAATTTCTGCTCCAGTGCCTGGAACATCTACTTCTCCATCTTCATTGGCCTTGGTGTCTGCAGAGTTGTTTCTCTCACATATTCTCGATCCTTTCTTTGGCTGGAGTCACATAAGGGTTTTTTTTTCTCCTTTCTTAAATATTCTACCACCATCACTGATGGGCTCAGCCTTGGCCAGCAGTGGGTCCATCTTGGTTTTGACTCTGTCAGACACAGGGGAAGCTTCTAGTAGCTTCTTACAGAAATTAATCCTATAGCCCCACTCACCACCACCAAAACCTTACCACAAAAACCCAGTTCACAATTGTCCCCAGGAGTAACAAAGTGATAAACTTTAAAAGGGCAGATTTTAAAACTATGAGGAAAATGGTTAACAGCAGGCTGAAGGGCAAAGTAAAAAACTTTAAAACCACAGAAACAGCCTGGAGGCTATTCAAGAACATTGTGTTAGAGGCACAGATGGTTTGTGTATCATTGAGAACAAAAACAAAGTAAAATGGTGAGAATAAAACTATGGTTAAGCAGAGAAGTACAGGGCTTTATTGAGGCTAAAAAGGCATCCTTTAAAAGCAGAAAGGCTTCCCAAAGAACCTAACCAGATCAAGACACCACTTCTGTTCATGAAATGCAAGTCAGTGATGATAATAGTCATAAGGAAGTGGTCAGCTAAAGGTAATGAGTATCTGGTGAGTAGAGACAAAGACACATATGTACTTGTTTCATGTGATTATGGCACATTAAAGTTTGCAACAGAAATGTCTCAGTGTCCTCCTGAGAATCCCTTGAATTCTCACTCTTCTTTTTAAGAAAAGAGCTTATTATCCAATCAGAGAGATGAAACTAGGCAGAAAAAAAGTCCAAAATTATTCTGGAAAGATGCTAGTATAGCCTCAAGCTTCTTGCCCTCTGTTTTAACTCCATCTTCCTCTCTGGACAGGTTCCCCCTGGCAACTTACATTTCACTTGTTTTGGCCTGGTCAAAGGGCAGGTCCTTTTGTTGTATATATTCTGGGTTTGATAAGTCCAAATTCTCCCAGTAGCAACCATTTTGTAACGACTGTACTCTGATACACTGGATTAATTATTTGCTAAGAACAGTCTCATTCACGAGTACCAAAATAAATATGTTACCTGAATGTGTCATTATGTAAGAACTAAACAGAGGATGAACAATAAAATATAAATTGTCAGCATTTTTTTTTCTGATAGAAGATAATAAAGTATGTTTTCTGTTTCAGTTTTAGGGACTGAGAGAAATGGAAGTTACAAAAGCAGACACTATGTATTAAATTCAGAAATTCAATTTTAGCAGTTATTGATGCTTTCCCAATGTAGCAACACAGGCAGTATGAGATATAATGACAATTTACTAAGACCCCAAAGAAAATACAGCAGGATAAGATCTGTGGGTAGCAGTGCCTGCTCAGAACCTGTCCTGGGTTCAGCCTGGATAGGGTCAATTCTCACATGAAGCTGGGAGAAGCTACAGCCAGGATAGCCAAACAAACCAGCTAATGGAATATTCAATACCATACTGATATCATCCCTAATATATATATATATATATATATATATATATGGAGGGCAGAGGACAGGGACTGGATGGGCTCAACAACATGGGCTTCAGAAACAGTCAGTTTGAAGGGCTAGGAGGTCAGTGAGGTGAGTGCTGTGATGTATAATATTTTATATATTATTTCATTAGTATTATTATTGTTACTGTTGTTTCTTCTCTTTTTGAGGTGTTCTATTAAACTCTCCTTATATCAGCCCACGGGGTTTTGTCTTTTTCTTTGGATTCTGCTTCCTATCCCATTGGGGGCATGAAGGTAGGCAATGAGAGGGCAGCTGGAAAAAATCTTGGAAAATAAAGTTGAATTTGTAGACACTTCAGTAATTTAGCTTAATGATTTCAGAAGAGATGGTTTGTCTGAAATGGGCTAGAGATGGATAAAACATGAGAAATAAGTACAAGAAAAACCACCTAAACAGAAATAAGCTGAAGCAACATTTCTTCTAACTATGCCAGGAGATGTCAGGAAAGGGAGAAAAAAGGGAAAAAAAAAAAGATTCTTTAACCACCTCACAGAACATCTCCTGAGATTGTGTTTGTCCTTTCCCAGCACAGTTTTTGAGAGGATATGTTGAATACTCCCCACTGCTTCATTTAACAGAGTGCCTTCCAGAGAGGTGGGAACAGTATCCAGAAGGACAGAGCACAGATTGTGGGTAGGGAAGGAGGGAACTAGGGAACAAGGTAGTTGGAGGTAGGAATCAGCTAAGGAGGGGTTATGAGAAAGGTTTGGTTTATATGGGCAGACTTTGGATAAACTTTTAACACTGTTGACCTCCAAAACCCCTGTGTACTTCATTAATCATCCTGTACACAGATGAGAACTTTCAGAACATCTGGTGCCTTCCTGAAGATCTCCTGTGTATAGGAAATTCAGCCTTTCATTTCAAATCACTGTGAACTTTAGAACAAAAGTTGAGACTGAGCTTCTGCGTCACTCACAAAAAGAAAAATTTTACATCTCCAGTCCTTAGCAAAAGATCTTTGGGGATTTTCTTGGTATTTTTTGTTGTTTTGTTTTGTTTTGCTTTTTCTTTGCTAGTTTAAAGGAGAAACAGTGTGCCACTAATCAGCCATGGTACATGCAAACACATACACTATTATATGTGAATATTTCTCCTATGCTACTTTATGAGAACCTTGGACACTTGAGTTTGATTAACACTTTGATAAGACATATATTTTCCTTGAATAAAGTGAGACCATGGGGAGTTGCTAAAAATTCAGCAAAGGAAGATACTGTGAAAGGGTTTAATACAGTTACAGTAAGTAATGCATTCTAGTAATGTAATATGGACAGAAAAAAAAATGTTAGGCCTCTTGAGAAATTAGGATAATTTTGTTTTATCCTTTATGAATGTATATAATTATATTTATGTATGTATCTCTATGTATATCTATATTTATGAAAATTTTGTTATGCATGTCTCTGTGTATGAATACATTTATAAAACAAACTCATGACCATAAATCAGCTCAACAGAAACAGTATAAAGTGGAGTACTGTACATCTTTATGTAAAATACGTAGGATGCCAAGACAGAAAAATACTAAAAAAGAAATACATATTGTTTTTGAAGCTGAAGCATCAATATGGTTGTAATTTTAATGTTTCTTGCTGGAAAAAGGTCATCTTTGGCGAGGTCGGGTTTTTCTTAAGGTCATTTCACATTGAGATATCTGCCTGCTTTTGACATTTCATCTAGAAGAGGCACAACTATTCTGACACATGAAATGGGTTCTTTACAAACCCAATGGCTATTTCCATCAACATCTGTTATTCTTACACAAAAGGGGAATATGCATTGATTGCAAACAAGGCTTTGCATTTTTGGAAGAATATTAATATATCTATATATTCTGTACTTAAAGCTACAGTAATGTCCATCTGAAATAGAAACAGAAGAAAACAGTGATCTATAAAAGACTGAAAATAAATAATCCTATGGATGACATCTTTTATTTATAAATATAATTAAATAAATTTAAAGATGGTAATTGTTGGTGGTCAATTGTCACACTGCTTTCTGTAAAGTGGCAGGGCAGTGACATTCACTAAGCATTTGTGTAATTACTTTGTGATATTGGCACAGAAAAAAAACACTATAAAATGATTTTTCTTTACATTTTATGTGGTATTTTTAATTGCATATTCATTTTTCACCTTGCACCCCCATATTTATAAACCCCAGAACTGTTATGTGTTTTTGGCATGACATCAATGTAATTAAAGTATATGATGTCAAAGTAGCTCAGACACACAGGGGCAATTTTCTTTTTCAGGAAGACAATCCAGAATTCCACCAGCTGATTACTGGTCTAATTCAAGAGTCTTTCACAGAATTCCTTTCCCAAGGAAGAGTACATAGAAGAGTACATTCTTGCACCTTATTTGCAGAAAGATCAATTAACCCTTGGGCAATCCAAAGCAGAAGCATTTAGTTGATCATTCAGTACTTCAGATTTGCTGGCTGAGTGTTGTGACCAGTCACGTGGTGTTATATCTGTTCCCATATTGATGGTCTGTTCTTCATGAGCTATGGCTTTCTCCCCAGATGAATGCCATTTTATCAGAAAACAGGTTTTGTTTTCTGATTATATTCATCTGGCAAGTGTTCAAATCTGCTGTTTGTGGATGTTTGTAGGAACATAGCTTTGCTCACATAAGTATTTGAGAACAGCGAATAATAAGGGGACATAAACAGGCTGAATCCAAATGCTGTTCTCTAATCTAGCAAGCTAGGGGTGAACAATTTTTGTACTATCTGTACTGTCTCATTGTTCTTGCAGCACCAGTCAACTCCATACATTTTGAGTCACTGTGTGCTTTCTTACTTTCTAAATTTGTCATATTTAACTTGTGTGCAGTATGAGGACATGTGTCAGAGAACTACAGGTGCTGTGTTTCTGGACTAAAGCCATATGTCCATGGGGCATTGAAGAGGTTAGCATCCAGGTGTAGGAGCTTTACTGTTGGGACATGTTTTGTGTTGCTTCCAGACTTTGGACTCAAATAAATGCCTTTAACATATTTTATTTAAGTGTCATAATTAGATTTATTTAATGCACTGGGATACAGAGCATGACAGCTCCGTGGGTGACTGAAAAATACTTCATCAGCTTTTGATGGCTTCCCAGGACAGCAGGGCAATCAGGGGCTGTTCCTCACTAATCTCTTTGAAAACAGGACTTGAATGTTCTCAGTTTGTGCATCAACTGATAGAAGGAGAGCACAAACACTCTTATGTTCTGCAGTGTTGCATTTGATTAGAAAATAATGCTTAGGGTCTGAATATGTTGAAGTAATGTTAAGGAAACATTAAAGTACCCATAACTCTGCCATTTTGTGCCTAGAGCATTGCAGTTACCATATGAAATGTGTGGCCTTTTCTTAAACGGTTCCACAACACTAGTAACTGCTGGATAATGGTACAAATAAAAATAACACTGTGGAGTAAGTAGTGGCTCTGATATCTGTACTTATTCCCATATAAAACCTGAAATGACAAAATAGACAGTTTTCCATCTTCCAATAGCATCATCAATACATTTGGTGGTCAGACCATGAGCCATAGAAGTAAAGAAGCATAAAAATTAGCAGCTTGGATTGTGATAATGTGCATACAAGTATAAATTTCAAGTATCTCCATTTAAACAAGTGGTACACACAGAATTTAAAATAAGTGGGAACAAGATGACAGTATAGTCTATAATAGAAAAACAAAGTCAAATTCATGCCCCACAATGATTTATCATACAGGACAGCCTGAAGCTACTTTCAGCCATCAGGCTGTGGCTACACATAGATAAAGGTGATTTTGGAGAGTTGTCAAATGAGAGCTAATGAGAATTCCTACTCTGGGATTACAAATATGGTGAGTATTTATTATGCTGGTAGGCAACCTAGAAAGCATTAAAGGAAAATTGTGTGACAGGGGTCTACATGTCTCACTTAATGGGAGCTAGAAATTACTTCATATCAGAATGGATCAAGCTTTCTATGGGGAGAGTTTAATATCTCCTCCAAACTGTTTCAGATGTTTCACTGAGCAGAAGATGTACACACAAGTTAATTACTCAGGCAGATGAGCTCAAATCAAAGGGCAATAGGTCCAGTGCTACTTGCCTGTCTTTATTCTTCTGTCCCGACCAGTTAAGACCAAAATGTGAGAAAACAAGGACAAAAGGGTATGTATCTACTTGCATTGATTTGAATAGCAGGGTGATAGTTATCTTCAGTCACTGAGGTGGGTGGGAATCTGACACTGAAAAAATGTGAGGAGGAAGTGCTGAGTGAGAAAATCACTGCCTAAGAGAAGGGTTGCTTACTCGGCACATGGAAAATATGTACTCTGTAGGTGGATATTTAGTAGACTAAGGTAGAGGAAGGAATACACAGGAGGAGAATAACTGTAGAAAGATTGCATGGAGGAGAGGAAATAGAGGTGTCTGGAGTGACCAGATTTTCCTGGGAAGAAAGCATGGTCATTTCAGCCATTGCTGATGCCATTGCATATTGACCTGTGTCTTGCTAGGGCACAATATTGGGGTTTTAAGCTTTGCTTAATCCCTACAGACTTCTATGGAAAAGAAGGAACAAAGATATCATTTTTAATATCTTTCTCATCAGAAGACAGTGAATCAGATTTCTTCTTCCATTTTCATCCTCTGTTGATTGAGTTGTCAAGCACCCAACCTTGGCAATAGAAGCTGAAATGAGCAATGTCTTCATAGCTTTGCCATGCTGTGTCAGTACTGAATAACTGAGCCTTATCGACTACATGCTGGGTCCAACATTCAGCTGAGCTCTTTGGAATTTTTATCACTAGTTTTTATCTGACATTTAGAAAGGCCTTCCTCACTATGAATTGTAAACTATTGGATTCTGCTTTATTTTTCTAGACACTCGTGGAAAGCACCCATATCTGGAGGAGTTCTGGTTATAGTAACTTGTACGTGTGGTAAGATGAGGCCATTCTCAAGGATTATGATCTAGAAGTTGCACTATAAAACATCATAATTACCAGGAGTCTCGCTAATGATTTACTGGACATGAATTCATAGCACAATCCAGCAATATCACTCTGTTATAAACCATTATTCATACACCCACTGATGGCAGTAGAAATAGTAGTAGAAGTATTTTGGTATCCAACGACCTATGTCAGCATTGAATAGTGATGTAAGAGCATTTATGATGCAAAGGAAGCATATACATTCATTAATAGTTCTACTAGAAGAAAGTTATTACTCAGAACTGAATCCTAGATACAATTAATTCCCTACAATACTACTGTTTTATGGACTAATTTTGTCCTCTATCAGCTCCTGATAAACAGATAAAGTTGATAAGATCAGAATATTAGTGCTTTTTGGCCTGAATGGAATTCCTTTCTATATGGAATTCTTCAGCTACCAATGTCTTGATTCACTGACACACTGATATACAATAGGAATATCTCAACAAACAACCCCTTGATTCATTTTGCATGATGGGGGAAGAAAGGCTGTGAGGAAAGAGGAGAAGGAATCCCCATTTCACTTGGCTGCCATCCATCTTAGATGATGTTAGATCTGATGCCTCAACTATGTTTCCCATCATAGTCATTTGATAGTCCTTATTTTAAAAGTGCTATTTCCACTACTGATCAAAAAAAAAAATAAATCCCAGTGCTGTTCTGGGGATAACATAAAATAGCTTTGCATGAAGCATTCAGATGATCTTATAATTGTGAAGTCATTTTAGTATGGAGACACACTGTAGGGTCATAGACACCTAATTTTTGCCATCCTTCTAGTCCCATATGTTTTTACAGTCCCTGTGAATATACTAATCACACACTTAAGGGCACATAGGTTTTGCATATAATTTTACCTAGACAACATTTTATAAGTTGTGAAAATCTAGCCACTTTTAGGGAAAACAGAAACTATCTATTATACCTCTTAGGTCAATCACCTCTTCATCATTAATGTATTCCAGTCATTGCTCTTATTAATGTATCTATATTTTTATCTCTTTCATTACAGTTATGAGAGAGCACCGTAACAAACCACCTCTGGCACATCATCTACAACCAGAAGAGGAAACTCTAGTCTCAAGAGTCCACAGCTCCATATTATTAATATTCTGTCCCTTCATATCTGCACAGAACTTTACCTTGTTTCTTGTTCATGTGAATGAGTCTTTCATCTTTCCATAATTTTTTTAAAAGGGAAGAAAAAGAATAAAATAAACCCTTTATCATATTGCTGATTTTACCTTAGAAGTAGAAAGAGAAACTGTATTTTTTTTTGTCCACTTTTAAAGCTATTAAAATGTTTTGTACAGATCAGGCCAAACTGTCATCTGGAATAAACTTTCTGAGTTCAGCAGAGCTGCATGACTTTACAGTAGGAAAGACCATGAACATTTACAAGCAATTTGTAAGTTACCTACCTGAAAGCTTTTTAATCTGTGCTTCAGATGTGTGCCCACACTAAACTGTGAGCATGAGGAAGAACAATGAATAATGACTATGCATCCTGCATGAGTGGAATAAAAAGTGCAAACTTCTTCCTAAATTTCAGTTACACTCTGTTAAAAATGTTATTCACAAGTCATTGATACACAGTGGGAAAATTCAACATGAAAATAAGACTAATACCCAAAATCTTGACACAGACAAAATTAAGTGTTTAATCCCATTACAAATACAAAACTATGTCATGTCTACTAAAGAATTTGCATTTGTCTTTAATGTATCCTTTTCAGCAGTGCTTTGGACTAGAGACCTCTGAAGGCTACTCTGAGAAATAGTTTCCATATGTCATGTTGTTGAAAGAAATACATATCAAATGCAATTTCAAGGAAATTTAAAAATTGCTTATAAGTGTTTTCAATAACTTTCCCTGTATTCACAGAAACAATGTGAAAGACTGTGCTTTCATCCTATGGTTTTCTTTAGAGAAGTTTTAAAGTTTAGGCTACTAGATCATCAGAAAACAGGTCCCAAAACAAGAGGTCCAGCCACTTTCTTTTCACACTGTATATGTTTTCATTATGGGTGAAAGACAAGCACCTTTCTGTTAGGTATGGTGGATTTTATCTGCTCATGTCTCATGAAGTTTGTGGCCAGAGGCTTGTTGATTCATGTTTCCAGTAATGATGGCTTATTTGTGGTTACTAAATCATGAGAAATAATAATAATAATAAAAAAAAAGTAATTCTTTCTATTTTTAACATATTGCTTTGCATGCATGGCATTACCACAGAATTGCATAAACTATGCTAGTGAATCTACATATACACGAAGCCTGCCTTGTTTCAGCTGTAAAATAGGATATTGTTATGCTATAAGTGGGTTTGTACTTGTTTGTGAGCCTTCTACCAAGGAGAATTGGATCCATGTGCATGCCATAAATAATCCATACTATTAATTTCATTGCACTAATTCATTTTTTTTTTATATGCAAAAAGATATTTGAATAGAGTAGTTAAATAACTTTTTCTTTAATTTTTATTGTACTGCAAAATCTCTGATAAAGGTAGCTTGATTTCTTGTACACTTCCTTATTTACATAATAATACCCCTTATTCTTTATTTTCCAAGGTGTAGGCTTGATCTCATTTCCAGAAAATAGTTGAGTATACACATAATTCTTCCTTTTCTTGTTTGCTTTTTTTTTTTCTCAGTTGGTGAACAAATATATGACAGAATCACAAGCAGGGAAATACCTTCCCAAACTTTCTTTTCCAAAATAAAGTTTGGGTAAAGATAATTTCTTCAGAATGAAGGTATGCTGCAGAGAAGGATCTTTTTCAACAGGAATATGCACAGTATCTCGTTAGATATGGGATGTATTTAGATAGTTTCAGGCCAAAATATCTAATATGAATTAGTATTCTTCTTGGATAAATTGATCTACAGATCTATTGGATGTGAACCATGAAGTATGGTTTGTTCATCACATGTGTTTCCTTCTTGCATAAAAGCAAATTTCCTTTATTTATTTTCTGTGGATTAGAAATTAATGGTCAGTGACTCAGTCCTGAATCTATTTTCAGAGAAAAGGGAATGTTAAGGTAAATATTATTGAAAAATAATATCTGGAAGCAGGTGGAGACCTTGAGATCTAGTTGAATGTCTTGATTAATAATATATCACATAATCCAAGGAGCACTGTGCTAGAATTAAGAGAAAAATTATGGCTTCTACTGTAAATTCAAGATTAACTGATTTTTTTTTCTATTATTAACAATATATTTTTCTCTTTCTGATTTTAACTGAAAAGTTAATAATTTTATTTTTCCTGATAATATCTTTATTTACTTATTTGTAAAGTAGCAAAACAGTAAGAAAACTGGTTAAAAATGAAAAGAAAATCCCAGCAACACTTATTTTCTTTCTCTTCCAATGGAATAAATGAAGAGGAAAAAACAAAAACTATAAGAAAAATGAGACAGCAGTTTGTGAAAGACCAAGCAAAAAGTTAATCTGAAGATATATTTTTTTCCCTAATTTTTCCTATTAATTGTTGAAAAATAGTCAGGGAAATCTTTACAAAACCATTGAGATGTGATTGAAAATGTAAAATGGGAATTCTGAGTAAACTCTAGTCTTTAGTGTCTTGTAGATATCAAAGACCACATTTCTATTGTCTTTAGTTTTAACAGATGTGCAGAGTAGAGTATTGTTAATTTGCAACTATGACCTTTTACTTAGTAAGTTATAGTGTTCTGCTCTGCTATTTATAAAGTTCAGTACAGTAAGCATCAGCTGTCTGGAACAGCTTTTGTTCCATTGATTCTGAACAGGGTGTCTATTAAACTGAGTTGCCAGAGCTCAGCAATGCTGGGCAGTTCAAGAAACAACTAAAACATATGGTAAGAATTTGACCCTATTAGTCTTCATTTTCCTACTTTTGCAGGAGATACCCCTTTAGATGCTTCTTAATGTCTAGGCAGCAGTACTGATTACCATTTTTTAACTTTTTTTCTTGCCAGTACATTTCAATCTTTCTTCCTAGATGTTGACCGTGCCATCATCAGCCATACATATGTCACTTTCAGACAGGATCACTCGAGCACATGCTTCAGGAAATTATATATGTATGTGTTTCTCAGGAAGCAAACTAGTGCAGAATTTACTTGTCAACTTTGTTTTGAAGTTATTTTCCTTCAGAGAATAAATTCTGTTCTAGGCACTCTTTGACATTAACTATGGACATTCAGAGTACTTACTGTGCATAAACTAGTAAGTGAACATAACTTTATAATTTATATCTACATTATTTCAGATTTTTTTTTTTTTTTTGGTGATATCTGTGTCACAATTCTTATTTCCAGGTGCTCTCAGAATAGTTTAAGCAAGTAAACTTCAGTCTGTTAATTGCTTGTGAACTGTCCACATTGACTATTGGCTAATTTTTGCTTCTAAACTATGATTGCCACTTATATAATACTGCTTTTTGTCCATTGAATCAGTGAAAAGACCACTTCTAAAAAGAGAGGCAGTCATTAAAGTTCTTAATGTGAATGAAGAATATCACTTAAAGCATCATTTTAGAAAATTTAGTAGTTTGGATTTTCTTAAAAGCTATGAAGCAGAGTTTATTCATTACACAGCAGAGAATGGACAATGCATTAAAATGGGATGTAATTAACTTATCTATAATAAACGATTAAATATTCATAAAAGTCCTCAACTTTGGCTCCTCTATGACTACCTTGCTTTGAAAGCACTTTTCCATTTCCTCAGTCAACCTGTAATCACTACTATGGCTGCATGTATGACAGGCAGTGGTTATAAGTAAGCCACTGTAGTTGTCATCAGCTCCAACTTGTTTTTCCTTCTGTTAGGATTTCCTGATTATGGACTGAAAAGATATTTGATTGATAGTAGAATAGAAGACATTTGAAACAAAAAAAAAAAAAATAACTGAATTCATGCCAATGTGGAGGGGAGCTACCTCATTAATGAAATAATTGAGCTGTTAGTTAATTTTACTTGTTATTTGTAGAAAAATGCAAAAATCTTCCAAGGAATGAATATTCTTCCCTCAAATGATTAAAAGAGCAACAAAAGGGTTTGTATCTTAGGTGTATTTAGTAATTATGTTCCTGACAACTTTTTTTCATATCATCCAAGGCAGATGTAAAAAAAAAGAAAAAGAAATAGAAAAAACAAACCTGGTAATTTACAGAACATTGTGTTAGCTTTTCCTGATCAGTTTTTCCCTAACTCCCACCACCCCCAGTCTTATTAGAAACAAATATTGCTAATTGATAATTAATAACTTTTTGTTTTGTTAAAATCAGCTACATATGTATCAACACTTTTAGTTTGATACAGTATATTTTACTCTCAGTATAAATAACACATAAAATTAATAATAGAAAATACTGTAATATAAATTTTACATTTCTTTTATGATTTTTTTTTTTATGGTACTTTACAGTCTTTTATTCCCTCTAAATCCAGAAAGATTTGTAATCAATAACTGTTACATCAAAATAGTAAACATATTAAGTTGTAAATATTATTAAACATTGAACACAGGTGTAGAAGGATGACAGAAAAAAAGTCAGTTCAAGAAGGGCAGTGAATTTTGCTTTCTTTTTTTCCAGTTAACTTCAGTAAGACTGAAATTTGCCATTATAAGTAAACTTTCTCTGTATGTGGAATTGCTATTTCACAAAACAAACAAACAAAAAACCCCAAAACAAAACCAAATTTCTGTTAAATTCAAATATCTTCAAAGTAATATCACCTCTGAATGTTACTACTCAGAGCATCTCTTATTCTTTCCTTTATCCCCATCTCCTTTCAAGACTCAAAACAAAAGTTCTGAAGAAATATTAGAAACTCTTGGCTTAAAACTTTATTTGAACCACTGAATATCCCCTGCATCCTCTCTGGTTTCCATACAGCTTCAAGCTGCAGCAATGGAGAGAATATTTCAATTTCCAAGAGCATGGGCAACCATATCAAGGTCTACTTTGGAGGAAGTTTTTGTCAAGTGCTGACAGTAGAGAGAAAATAAGCTGCTTATCTAAGTGACTGACTCAGTGTTCTGAAGAGTTGGAGAACTAAAATAATTTATCAGTTCAGTGTAAAAATGGACACCAGGATTTCTGAACTAGGCATGTCAGCATAAATTTAAACAATTATTTTGGTTACTTGTCTCTCTACTCTCTTTCCACTATCACAGTGTTGTAAAAAATTAATGTATTTTCATGAGACTGAGCACTGGTGTAACAGACATGGAGCCATCCACTCTGCAGCTATAGCAAAACAGACTTGATAGAAGCAATCAAACATCAATATAAGCAAGATATACAAGCCAATATCTTCTTTCTCACCCAAAGAAACCCATTCATCTGATTTTCACTGAAGAATTCTATTGGATCCCAAGAGCTCCTTGGCAGCCAAAGTGATCTACACTTTATTTGCTGCTATCCATGCTTGCAATGCAGAATTGTTATTCTAACATCAGAATAAATACCACAGCTTGATTTCAAAAGAACTGTATACCTCACCACAGCATGCAAACATAATTAATATTAAGTAGTAATGAAAAATTCAACCATCTATTTTTGCTAGGTTTTGATATATGTCAGACTGGGGTAGCTACTGCCTTCTCTGAAATGCAGCAGAAATTGGCTCATATTGTTTGTGAACCTCTGGACAACCATCACTGGTGCATCAGAGCCACTCTGTTTCCTGATGTCTAGTAGCTAATAGTTACAAACAGTTGCTAAAGGATTTTAACTGGTTAATTTGAGTGGTTATTTTCTCCACAAGACCTCATACTGCTCTTCAACCTGCTGAAATATGAAGTGCCAACTGGCATAACACTGTAAAACTCTGCTGCTAATATGAGGCATATTAAGCCAAAAACACAAGCAAGTCCTAGAAAGGAAAATAAAGCAAACAGAAGGCAAATATCCATTTCAGAATAAAAGAACATGATCAAATTAGCTAAGCATTGGTAGGATACCAGACAGAAATGAGAAAAATATAACTAAAGTAACAAGGAAATAGAAAAAGAAAATCCTGATTACATGTTTTTGTAATGTCTTAGTTGTAATCTCCTTGAGTAAACCAATACAATGAAATATTAAGGCACATGGCTTATTCAAGGTATTTGATGCATCCTAATTCTGAGAGGTCACCACATTCAGGTGCATTTTGAAAAATTCAGACCTGTACCTGGGCAGGATACGATTTATCCTCCTGCAGGCACTTTTTGATACTATGATGAATATATTTTGTAAGCAGAAATTGAAACCTTTAGAAGGGAGTGGAGTAAATTGATGCACATTTCAGTAACTTCAAAAATTCTTGTCTTTAAAATTTTTCCCTTTTCTCATGTAAGTATACTTATCTTGTTAAATAAGAAGTAACTTCAAATGAAAAAGTGAATTTTGAATTTCAAAAAGTTGAAACAGGTCGTTTCAAGCATTTTGGGTCTATTTGTTCCTAATGTTTTGGGAAACAGAAAATTCATCAAAATCAATCCTTTACTGCTTAAAGTTTTGGTTGCAGTGAATTTTCATTTTACAAAGAAGATATATTTCATTAAAATCCTCCCAGACAGGTTTCAAAAGAAGAAAAGAAAAAAAAAAAAATCCTTTCTCCCAGCAGTAAAGATTGAACAATGACTCTTTACCTCCTTCAATGTCTTCTTTTTACAAAGCCAAGTACTACTACATTGTCCATGGAGGTGTTCTTTGGTTTAACCTTGATTTTGTACTGGTTTTAAAGAGAAAATTATTTCTGGTAGAGCTATTCCTTCCAAGCTGGCCCTTCCATCAACCATATGAGCATAGAGAGAAGGTTATTTCCATAACATTTTATATTTAATGAGCAATCAAAATTCCAAGAAGTAAATGGACATCAATATTCTCCAACACTATTTTCCTTGCCTCTTTCCAATGTCTCACTCAGACTCTTATTCCATTGATCACTGGTTCTGTTCTTGAGTACTTTGCAGGGATCTCTAGATACTTAGCAAACACTTTTGCAATCAAAAGTCATGGGCAGAGATGTCCCTTGGGCCTATTTAGTTAAACCTCTACTAGATCCATTGGATCCTGGATTGTAAACATGTATATACAGGACTTAATTAAAATTACCATGTATGGGGCCTATACAAAAATAGAAGTATAAATAAGTAAATATAAGCACATTCCATTCTTCAGTTTTCTAGAGCAACACTCTAGGACTGCTTTACATTTCCAATGGGACCTGACTATATGGAAAGTACAATATTCAGTAGAATTAACTTTCTTTTTTTTTTTTTTCTTCAGCCATTTTTTGCTTTTCTATACACAGGTCATAACCTCTCCCCTCCTGTTTATTTCTTCCCATGTTGACCTTTCACTGAAGCACAGGGCTAATTTTGTGCTCCAGTGACCAAGAATAGGAATTTGTCACTTTATTCAAAATGGAATGAATACAGGTATGTCTGGCATTCTCAGTTGGGCTTAACCCTCTGCATGCTGAAAGCAGTCATATAGCCAAATGATCTCTATTAGGAAAGATCTTTTCTGAAGTTGTGCTATTTTTTGTAACAAAAGAGCTTTGCTTCTTTTGTCTGAAAAAGGATTTTTCTTTTTCTGTGCACAGCCAGGTACAGTTTTCTTTGTTGCAAAATACAATGAACTAAACAGAAGAAAATGACAGGTTAGAGGTCCATAGAAATTTGCAGTGGTTCTAAGGGAGAACTTTCATTAGTGTTAGGAAATAACCTCCATCTTAATTGTCTGCTGTACAAACAAAGTTTTATGTGTTATCTTCGACTGAGAAAGAAATAACTAATTTCTCCAGTAAGATGCCAATAATGAATTCTTATGGAATAATCTTAATAAGTATGTGCAAAGTAATCTATGCTTCTCATGTTGAGTTATAAAATATAATTCTTTTCCTTATGCAAATACTTTCACTAGTACTTATCCATCTATTCAAATCTTCTGTGCAGTAGGGCTCCCTTCTCTGACTGTAAGTTCTGTAAAGGGAAAGATGTCAGTGGATCCATGCAGGATTTGAAGTTAACATTTAAGTCCTGTGTTAGAATTACAAAGGGTAAGGGTGGCAGTGAAAAAAAACCAGTAGGTCTCAAGTAGATTCAGGTCTTACCTGCCAAAATTTAGTAAGTTGTTCCATGAGAAATGGACTTTCAGAGTCTTATTTCCTACAAATACACCCTTTGTATTTCTATGGTCTTGCTGCAGTGACCATTGTCTCACTTTTACTCCTGGTGGCTATAGTACTATACTTATAATTTTATGTATAATTTTACGTATAATTTTTGTCCCTTTGAGTTAAAAACAATAAAATACTATCAAAATATAAATTTGCATATTTTTTAGGAAACTTGAAAATAACCCTAACATCCTAAGCCTCCAGTATCTTAAAATAAAACTATGTACAGGAAAGGAGCAGAAAGCTGAATGTCTGCTATGTGGACTGTGATCTCCTCCAAAGAATGCACTCCGAGTGCACTATAAATAGGTGCAAAATTTTATGTGTTGTTTTTAAAAACAAAATCTCGGACTCTGGGTCAGATCCTGTGCATAATTTCACTGAAAGGGTTGTATTCTCACTCCTCTCTCCTCAGCTCATGGCTGTCAGCCTTGGCACAGTTTGGCTTCACAACAGCCACATGAACAAGAGATGCTCCAAGCTGCTTGGTCTGTCTGTGGGTGGGTGTGTGCTCAGGGACTGCAAGCAGCTCATGGGATTCAGAAGAGACATCACTCCCTCACTTCCCAGTTCAAACATCT
The DNA here is from genome assembly GCA_025447755.1 of Corythornis vintsioides. NCBI lineage: Eukaryota > Metazoa > Chordata > Aves > Coraciiformes > Alcedinidae > Corythornis > Corythornis vintsioides. Next base: position 169,741 of record JAOEGS010003520.1, read on the forward strand.
TCAAACATCTAAGATATCACAGTTATTTCCTCTTCTGAGAACAAGGAAATAACAGGTGTGGGTGAAATGGAGTGTGCACATTTGTAATAGTAATCACAGTAACTGTAACATTAACATTACAGAGAGTCATGACATTTTTTTGCCTTTCAGTTAGCTAAAAGCTCCCTACTCTATACTTACCAACGTGGAAAACTAGATCCCACACTTGGCAAAAACACGATTTCCAGATTCACATGAAGGATGCCAAAATATATACATAAAATATTCACATGACTTAAGAGAAGGATAAGAAGGATCCTAACATCAAGATTAAGTAGTTTAAACTTTTCTCCAACAAACACAGCCTCCTGCCAGACACAGATAGCTATTTAGCAGAATAATTCTATGAAAGCACCTAAGTGCAGTAGAATCTAGTTAATGTAGCAGTTGCTGGCAGTTAATGCTATCCCACCTTTGGAATTACTTAGTGCTCGACCTATGTGCAGTATTTTAAACACAGCTAGAAACATATTTTTCCTCATTTAGACTTAAAACATTGTGTCATTCACTTTTTTCAGACTTCACCTCTCCAAGAGTGTGATGCCAAAGGAGTGGGAGTCAGTGAAGAAAATGTGTTTCTGAACCAGTAGACCTTTAATACTGGGGCTGCAGTTCAGTTAATTTGCTGACAAATGCAAGGATCCAGGTTTCACAAGCTATTGGAAGCTGTGTTCACCAGTGCCAGTAGAGAACCATCTTTTTATATGTTCAAGAATATATTTTGTTTTGTTTTGTGCATTAATTAATCCTTACTGTTAGAATATGTCAGTATTTATGCACACAAAATACTGTTTCTTGCTGGCCTACACTGTCCATGGAGCTTTCTACTGCTAGAAGCAGGTGACTTGGTCTAGGTGATCCTGCTTGGGCAGGGGGGCTGGACTAGATGATCTTCTAGGTCCCTTCCAACCCCTAATATCTATGAATCTATGAATCACCATCAGCACCCCAGTCTGGTCAGCAGCTCTGGCTCCTTCCCTCAGCTGTAAGGTTTTGTGTGAGGCATCAACACCAAAACTGTCCTTTCTAATCCTGGCATTTACATACTAACTACTTCTATGGTGACCACTTAACTCTGATATACTGAGTGCTGAGGGGGGAAAAAAAAGACACAAAAACCCTACAACTTAAACAGAACAGCATCCTTAAATAGCCCAATATCACACTTTTCCTGCTTTACAGTGTTTTTACATGAGAGTTTTAGTTCTGTGAGAATGCACATGCTCTGATTTTGATCTTTTAATATTTCTGCATCCCTTAGGTTGTATTCTTTCACTCCAGAATAACTCTTGTTGTGATAGATGAACTGGAACAAGTGTGGGCTTCCTCACAGCCACTTCCTGTCAAAGTGCCCTGTGCTAAGCAGCAAGCTGTGCAGTCAAATGGAAGGAAGCACAAAAGTCCACTTTTCCCTTATCCTTTCCCCATGGCAACCTGACCAAGAACAGTGACCCCCAGCAGCACAGCTGAGGCCTGAAACTGTGCTGAATTACTCAGAAAGAGCATCTCCTGACCCCAGCCTGCAGAACCCAATGGAAATATGTGACCTGTAACTGCAGAACCCCTTGTCCAACGTTGCATTTGTACTGTATGCAGCCAACACAGGTCAGGCCCTCTCAGAAAGCTGACTTAATGATTCTCCAATCTAATTTAATGTGAACCAGTGAACCTAGAACTATTTAGCAGGCAGGTTCTGCAATTAAAGGGATTTACATTAAGCAGTCAAAAAAAAACCAAACCCATAGAAATATCTCACCTCCTTGAATTAGGTATTGTAACCAAATACTTTTTTCTCATGGCTGACCTTTGTTAGTTACATGTAAACTGAACTGATGATGAGTCATTGAGCTAGCAAATTAGCTGCTGGTAGTTGTTGACAGGCTCAGCAAGAAATCGACCACATTTTTAAACAAAAATAAAATCATCCTGTAGGTATTGTACATTACTCACTTCGTGTGTACTTCTTGTCCTTAATGACATTCAGAAACCATTGGCAGCAAGAAGAGGAAAAACAGGACATCTTGGAGTTTTCACACTCTCTACCAAGTGTAGTCAGAAATTTAGCACCATAAGTTTTGGTTAAAGAGCAATAACAGTATCTGTTTGTTGTGTTTTCAACCACATAAGTAATAGAATTGACCTCCACAGTGGGTAGTAAAAGGAAAATTCTCTAATTCCCTACCTTGCTTAAAATTGTTTCAGTAGAACTACAGCCCCTATTACAATCTTTCTGCACAACCAACTCTGTCTTGTGGCAACAAGGTAGATCAGTTCATTACAACAGCACTGCTTCTGTCATTAACTCTTTGAACCGTGTTAGTAATTTGGAGCACAGCTAATCAGGGCCCTGAATGTAGTTTTGAGTGAGAGCACCTTACAGTTAACAGCCCTGAGGAATATGTATGGACAGCATTAATGCCAGAATGAAGCTCAAAGGTGGCTGTTGAGCAGACTTGGCTTGTCATAAAATCTGTCCATTTAATCTACAGGCTTCTCGTGAGCAGCGGCCAGTCCCAGATGATCTGCACAATGAACACATTGCTGTGGTCATCACAGGCATTCAGACGAGCTAGATGATTAAAATTGCTTTTGGCTGTCCTAATTTAATACTTTCTTGTAAGAGGCATGGCCATATATGGCTCCAGGGTTCAGGGCACAGTGCCCTAAACCAATAGAAAACAAGCCATGCTGTGGAAATATTCAAGACAAATAAAGCAATAACTTAACAGATAAAAATATTTTCTGCTACAAATGCTCTTAAATTTTAAAGCAGCTTCCCTTTTGCCTGTCTGGCTTCACCTTTTCTCTCCTTTTGAAGGCCTTTTGGCATTTTTGCTGGTCCTCTGAATCTAACTATTTTGCCTCTCTTCTAGTATGTTACCCAACTCTGTTGTTCCTTCCAGTATTTGGCATTTGCTTTGGAATTATGTTTGTCCATCTGTTATTTGTCCTTTTGGTGATGCGTTCTGCTGATTCCCATTTGTTCCTCTCAGCTTTCACAACAATTTGAGCTTCTGAAGTGTTGTGGCATCAGTCAGCTCTATCTCAGCCCAGGAAGGCATTTGTACAGAATGACAGAAGAAACAAAAAATGGCATAGGCTGGTGTTACTTTTTCTTCAGGAACTCACAGGTAGACCTTTTTTTCCAGTGGTCATTCCCACTAGCTGATTTAACTGGTTCATAGAACATGTAGTGCAAGGGGCTTTCTTGTATTTTGGTTTCTGCTTTGCTCCTTCCATCTTTATGAATGTTAGGAGGCAGTGTGAAATCATAAAAAGGCTGCAATGTCAGAAGATAACTCCTCCAGTCTTGACTGAGCTTGACCTTTTCTGATATGTCCTCCTTTCACATTATGAACATGTCCACCCCTGTTGTTAACTCTTCATGTAACTTACTGACCTGATCTGGCCTAAGGAGAACCACAACTCCACCCATTCATTTTTTTTACCCCACAGTAATATAGTTTTTATCCCTTAAAACAAAACAAGACAAAAAATAACACTCAGCTTCCTGCATGCATTTGCTGAACGTGACCTTTACTTGGCACGACTTCATTTTTCAAGCTTAGAACATTTTGTAGACAGAATTCTAAATTTGTCAGCTCACAAGTTGCCTGTGCACAGCAGTATGGCATGACTAAAGGGATGCTCAGCTATTGATCAGTAGCACAGATTCTGTCTTTTCCACCATCACAGCTCTGAAAACCCATTCTGAGGTCACACTATGACCAGCCCTAGCGCACTAAGCTTTAGCAATTATAGTGGGTTTGCAGAGCTTTGTTTGGCAGTCAGGCTCTAGGTAGGACCATGTCTGTTTTTATATTTGGTTTGGATTTAGACTCATCCAGTAATGCAGTCTTATTGGAAAATCGGATTTCTAAGGAAAACAGAACATCCTCCTGGAAAACCTGATTTATTTTTTTTCAAGTGAGGATTTCTTTTGCATCACTGGCCTTAGAGAGATATGAGTGGTGTAGGTGAGTGAAGGATACCTAGATAACTTTATTTTCAGCTTTTAAATTAGGCATTAGTTAAACTGTTTACTTAGGTGTTCTGAACTCATGTCATTTCTGGCCTCACCCCACTGAAAGTCATGTCAATATTGCCAATAACAATAAGAGACTGGTATCCAACAGCACTTTTGAGAGCAAGCATGTCTTTGAAAGGAAGTTTCTTCTCTCTTCCTTCCCACCCCCAACCAAAAAGCCCTGAGGCCCACAGCTTTCATTAAATAGATACTGAGTATTGCTAATAATTCATGAAACTTTAATGATGTGGGTAGGATGCTGGTTTAAATCAAATCACACAATTGGGAAGCCCAAATTTGTAAAGAAACCCTGAACAAAACACCTGTGGTATGTGCAGGTTCATTGGGGGTTGCACACAATTTGCACGTGCAAATTGCTTGGAGTAGGTGAGCTCATTCTGCTCTTGAGGATACAAACAAAACAGGTCACACAGAAGAGAGACAGACCACTGTGCCTACAGAGAAACTGTCCCTTCATCTTTGGAGTCCTTCTGGAAATTTGGTATGATCAACCAGACCTCATTGAGATGACCCAGTTCTGCACTTGAGCTCTAGGAAAGGCAGGCAGAGATCATGCAAGTGGTTTTGGGACTGTCTCCCTGGCCAAGTACACTGGAATGTGAAACAGTAGCATTATCATTATTGTACAAAGGACATAAAGATGAGAGGAGGGATGAAAAGGAGGCAACACCTACTACTAGCACTGCAAATTAGTGCTCACCTTCTGATTGGAATCACTAGTCAATTGTTATTTAATACGATTCTAGTTTAAAACCATAAAATGTGTGCCCACAAAACACCCTTGGACACTCAAGACATGTTAAATGAAGGAAAAACATAAGTGCTAGGTAACACATTTACAATTGTAAGAAAGAGGTGTGAATAGTGCAGCAATGACAAATGTATGCAGTTAATTACAGTTTCAGTGTTGATGCTAAAAGGCCTTTTGGAAACAAAATGAATGTATGACTTTCAAAGGAAAGGCCAGGTATAACCAGATAACAATTGACCATTCAGTCTAGCATGGTCAGCAGTCAGTAAATCCCATCTCATTCTCATTCTTATTCTCGTAATACATCAATCCAGAAGTTGCCATCACAGTGAGAGATGTCAGCTTATGAAAGTACTAATCAGCTGATACTTGCAAACATCATTATTACACACACTGCAATGTACAAGGAGAGACACATTGTCTTTCTAGATGCTATTCCAGCGAGATGTACAAATCTAATAATTTTTCTCTGCAGGAGGCTGCTTACCTTATATCATCATGTTACAAGACTTTAAAAATAATTAAAACATTCCAGTTGCAGCCGTGTCACATTCAAACAGCAGCAGCTATGGGGGGATTACAGTCACAGCCTCCTGTACTGAATGCAGGTTAAATTCGAAGGCTTGCTGGCTCTAAGCTGGTTAGAAGCATTGCAAAAGTGAGATTTAACTTTGCTGTTTGGTAAAGGGGAAAATAGAGGAATCTCTACAGACTACTAGCCCTGTACAGTACACATTGTTAGTCAAAAGAGAGAATGGTAATTCTACATTATAAACAAGAGCACATTACTCTCTTTTTATTCCTGAGAGCTACAATTAAAGGATGCAAGTCATAAACCAGTGTGTTATGTGATGCATTGTTTTTAATCTCGCTGCCTTGTATTATATATCAGGTTCATATAATTCTTCAGACAGGAAAAGGCTTGTTCCATAAAAATACAGACTCCTCCATCTGAAATATAAGTTCACTCACAAGCAAGGTATATATCACCAAACCAGCAAACTAACTCACTTACTTAATACACTAAACTTCAAGTTCTTCCTATATTATGTGAAATGGCTTGAAACAGGAGGCAGCTGCCAGGAAACATCACTGCTTCTTTGCTCAAGAGAGACAGGGGAAGGAAGAATGAAGAAAAAAATTCCCTCGATGGATGCCACAATAGCATGTCTTTCATTATCGCCCTGTGTCAAGGCACTGTGTAATGTTCATTGTGCATGCATAGTAAATTACTATTTACCTGCCAGTGCCTTTGATAAGTCAGTCTTTTCTCCCTCTTTTCGTCCACACAGCATGGAACAGTGAAACCTCTTTGCCTATAATTCTTATTAAGGTGATACCTTTTCTGAATAAGAAAGTACACACTTCCAAAGGAGGCATTCTCTTGGGTTTTTAAGGGCCATTGTTTTTATTGTTTTCCTTTTATTTCTCCCACCCTGCTGTGTTTTAATGCTATAGTGACTTCTGTGTATACAACTCTCATATTGAAATGTCTGCTGCAGATATATGCAATATTAAAGAGTGCTTATGAATTTTTGACATCTAATTAGTCGCTACCCAGTTAACATGTCAAGACTCAGAGGGATTAGGGAGTCAGCCCTTTCTGAATAAGTTAAAGCTATGCCCTGTCCTTTTCATGTATTATTCTTTAATGTAGGTGGTGATTATTTTGCTGTGATTAATTGATGAAGCTCATTGGTCTGGCAAGTGTTACAGAATTCACCATTCCTCACTTTTATTTCTCTCTGTAGGGCTTTCCCACTTATTTGAAAGGAATTGGTTCTATTCGGTCTATGAAGTCTCATTGTCTTTCCTCAAGACAAGCACATTGGTTTCTCTTAAGATTTAATCTATTTAATTTTGTATCTTTTCTACTATAAAGGAAGATGATAATCAATATTTTTTTGATGCAAATAGGATTTTAGTAAGGTGGTATTTATATTTATGTTTGATATACACTTTTAGACAAAATTACAAATGTGTGTTTTGCAGGATAAGAATAGATATTAATGGGTTGGGGTTTTTTTAGGGTTTTTTTATTGTTGTTTTTGTTTGGTTTTGTTT
>JAOEGS010003522.1:0-18014 GCA_025447755.1 Corythornis vintsioides
ATTTTTGTTTTATTTTATTTATTCTTTTCTTTAATTTGATTCACAGTGTTCAGATGACATGTGTTTTGCCTTATTCAGCCATTTGGAATACAGGTGCACGACTGTGTTTTTGATGGAGTGTTGCTATTCTGGAGTGCTCCGTCCAAAACACAATCCCACACATGTAATCCAAACTGACGAAGATGAGTCAACCATCTTCCCTTTGCCATGATAATTAGACCTCTTTTTTTTTTTTTTTTTTTTGATTTTTCATTCAAAGTTGAATAGTCTTGATTATTAGTTGCAGATGCCATGCTTGAACAGTATTGTTGAACCTTAAAAGGCTTTCACACCGGGTTATTTTATCCCTCAGAGTGGAGGAAATGAACAAAAAGCCCCAACTTGGCAAAACTGGAATGAAATGAAATCAAAGATTACTGCACTGCAAGAAAACAGTGACACCTAAATACCTTTAGTAGACATATAAAAATCATAGCTTAATATTCTATTAAGTAAATATAGCAGCTCTCCAGGGAAGATTTGTTGTAATTAAGGGATTCGTGGGGCAACAACTTCCACTGCTACTAATCCACACAGGCCACACATCTAAGTGTCTTTTCTTTGAAAACATTTCAGTTTCTTATCACATTAAGAAAATTACCACTTCCCAGAAGCCTGAAACAACAAAGAACCTCACTTGGTTTAAAATCCTTAAGCTAGGTATTATTTTCCAGACAAATACTTGCAAAAAGGCAGTTTTCCCAGGTCTTTAAATATAGACTGTCTGAACCTTGGGTCTGCTGGTGTTTATTTCTGGTACCTTTGGAGCTAATAGGAGATTAGTGGGGTAGATATGGAGAGAAAGAAAAGACACAGGAAAGCAGGTGTCATAGTCCTTCGAGGCTAAGCTTTAAGGACTATTTTAGTCCTTCAACAAGCTGATCTCTTGGTGGCATTTTGGTACTAGGTGGGTGGCAGACAGACAGCAAATGTTCAGCTGCTGGAAATCTCTAAGTAATGACAGGTCGTGTCCCTACCTAAAACACTGTTTAGAAAAAAAATAACCCCAAACATCATCTGCTTGTCCACATTTGAGAGTTTCAGAGTGATGAAGTTTTCTTTTCCATAGTACCTCTCTGGTTAACTTCTGTTTTCTCTACACAGAACATTAGTTTTTATTATCTTTATTACCAAGTATGAAAAAATTAACCTAAAAGTAGGACACTTGCTGACACCAGAAAGGTTTCTTCACCTGGTGGACAACTAGACCTCCTTGTCAAGCTCCACCAGCACGAGGCAACAAAGGCAGCATGCTATAATTCTGTTATAGGTGGGGGATCTGCACCTAGGCCCCAAGAAGTGCTGGAGAAGGTAATTGGGATAAATGTTACACTCCAGCTGTCCTGTCCACATGTACACTGAACTACCTTTAGCCTGCTGGAAATGTCATAGAAACAAACTACAAACCACTAACAAAGCACTCGTTTCACAGGAATCCTGCTTGTAGCAGGCATGAAGTCAGGAAAACTGTGGAATACATTATTGGTTAAACAGTTAAATCAAACTCTTGGCAAATAAATTAATGGTAATTCCAAATTTTATTTCTATAATCATAAAGCAAAGCAAGTGATCCAGTAACAAAGTAGTGACCTTTCAAGCCAGAAGACAAATCGTGTCCAGTAACTAACTGCCTAATGAAATTACTACCTCAGCAGCATAACTACTACAAGCCTTTTACCAGAAGCCACAAAGAGTTGACCAGACCCTGCCCACCAAGCTTGAACTCTGGTGGTTACATCTCCACCCCTCCATTTGAGCTCAAAGAGCCATTGATGAATGCACTGCCCCTGGCATTGGAGTCTGGACCACTGGAGCAATGCGAAGTGATGTTGGATCAGCATTAGTTTTCATACATGCTCTGTCCCAGGGAAGATGGACCTAGAGTTAGCAGAGGAATGCCAGCAGTCACACGCAGGTGGAGGACAGGTTGGAGTCACTGTTCTCACACATCTCCACATGAGGAGCACGCACCCTGTTCCTCAGCTGCAGCCATAACAGGCAAGGCTCACAGTGTTGGTTTCAAACAGGCAACACCCCCAGCCTCTGAGAGACAACGCTGAAGATCCACAGCAACTTGGAGACTTATTGTCCTGAGAAGATGGACCAATCTTGCCACCTCTTCAGCAGAGACTCCAGCTCAAGCATCTTGCATTGATAGCAGTGAAGCACAAGTAGGTGTCCTGGATTCACTCTAACAACAAATCATTTTAAAATCAACTCAAAAAAAAAACCCTGAGGAACTCCCAGCTGCACTGAACACAACAGATTGATCCTTTTTCAGCCAGTATGATAAGACACAGTGTTATGTCTAGCTGTATTTTAGGGAGAAATCTCCTGTGGCAATCCTAAATCTACCTTACTTTCAGAGGAAAATGTTGAACATTGTGAACCTGTCGCTTAAGATTTCACACTGTTTCTGCACCAACATATTTGCTTTTTTGGATGCTTATCTGCAGTGATGCTCCCGTAAATTAGCTTTAAAATAAACACACATGCATAGGACATTTATTGTACTTAAAAATTAATAAAAACAAACAAGCAAAAAAACTCAAACAAGCAAAAAAAGCAAAGCAAACCAATAAAAAACAAAAACAAAAAGTTTGAGCACAGAGAAAATTTTTCAGACTACATTTGGAGAGTGACCTAAGATGTGGGAAAGTTGTCCATTGCTTATGTTATTTTTTCACCCACTTTTGAGTGATTTGAGGCTACATTTCCCCTGAGTTATAACAGATATTGCCACCCACCTTAGTTCTTCCTGCTTCTGCCCTAACAGAACTTCTTTGTTGTTTTATCTAATCAGATTCAGAGGCCCTGCTAGAGCTGGCTCTTTGACTGTTCAAAGCGGTTATATTTCTTATTTCCCAGGCTTCAGAAGAACTAAAAATAACCAAGTGAAAATCTGAAATGCAAAGCTAATATTCTTGCCAGCATTAAGCAGATATGTTGTCAGGATTAATGAGATTTTGCAGATCTGAAAAATTTGAATAAATCAGAACACTTAATATTTCTTTGCTGAGTTTTCTGAGTTTAATCTTTCCTAAGCCACTAAGAATTTTTTATAAAAATATTTACTTTTTTTTTTTTTTTCTGAACCAAAGATATGTGGTGTGTCTTCATGCAAAGAGGAAAAAAAATATTATAAAGCTTTCTACATACAAAGGAGAATATTTACAGCGGTTCAAACAACTTGGGTTAAAGTCACCCAAGTTATTTCTCCACTCCTCATGTAGGAGTCATAGGTGTGTCACCTGATGCCAAGTACTTAGAATTTTCACTGGCAAAGAAGGACCTGCCATGGGCACAGTGCAGGATGGTGAGGCTGCTTCAAATGTGCTACAGTTGGTCAAACCATCCAGTTTTGTATCTCTCTTTGCACAGTTGTTTTCCCAGGATGTGTCAAAAGTGAAAGCTGCTAACAGGAGGGGTCTTGCTCCACTGGCTGGATTATTCAATGTTTCCCAAAAAGTTTATAGAGAATCTGTAAATAGATGGAAAAGCAGTGTAAAAAAAAAAGTGCTTTTTTCACAAAAGCAGTGAAAAAAAAGTGCACTTTTTTCATTTAATGGAGAGTTTGAGAGGCAGCTATAATTAATTACTGCAATCATTCACCCTCTTGGAGGAACTTTTGACTAAATTTGCTGGCATTTTTCTCTCTGATGGGGTTATGACAACGAATTTGGGCTTCCCCCCCCCTTCCAGAGGAACTGAAAAACTGTCACAGCACTGGGGCAATGAAGCATTTACACAAATGAATCAGAGGGAAAATCTGTTTTTAAAAGTCTGAGAAACTGCTTGGCTGCTAACTAAAAGTGAAAGTATTAAAAATGTTCCTTTAAACTGAAATGATAGATAGGTGAACTCTTTTATAACTAAATTTAACTAGACCAGATGATCATTTTCTCTCACATAGAAGATAGTTGCACATAATTACTACATTTTCTGTGCAACTTGCACTTTTATGGAATGATTTCCTTTTTCCATGTACTGGAGAGGGTTTTTATTGCACAGTCATGTAAGGAAGTATTATCACAGTGGGCACTCCCAGAGAATGCAGTTTTAACTTCTTAATTCACCACTGTTTGTTTGCTTTTCATTCAGTATGAAACTGTTAACCTTTAAAAAAACATCACCAAGAATATGGCTAATTATTTATTATCACAATCTCAACTTTCACATATTTGCAAGTTCAGTACTGAAATACTATCTAATGCAATGCCTCGGCCAAAGTGGATGTGGCAAACGTTTTGTTTCTTTTTTATTTGATGTCTTTTTCCCCATTGACATTTATGGATGATACAAATCTGAAATTAAACGTGCGAAAACAAAAGAATGGATATTTTATCCCTTTTAATTTTGTCAGTAATTGCTTGAAACTATTATATTCATATGTGAAGCTTTATATTGTAGCAAGCTGGAGTAAGAAAACCCCAGTGTGTTAAGTGTACATTAAAATGTTAAGTAACATTTAAATGAGAAGCCAGTCACTCCAGCAACAAAATCTGGTTTCTTAGAAGTCAACAAATGCATCCCACCCATGTCAGCAGAACCAGAGTTTGACCTGATAGTTTGGGGTCCTGTCCAGCAGGATCTCTTTCAGAATTTATTGCCACCCTTCTGCTTTACTGGCACTGTCACCCCAACTGCCACATTGCTGGCTGAAAATCATTATTAGCCCTGCACACCATTTTTCAACCTTCACTGGTAAGAGCTCTTGAGAAAACTGCTCCAACTGGTTGGCATTAGAAGGAAACGAAAATCTTTTAAGTGGCTATTGTGCATGTTATTTGAATACACTGGATGACATTTCAACACCAGGCAATGCCTCCTCTCCACCACAGTCACCAAGAGTGGTTTGGGTTGGGTTTTTTTTTTTCTTTCCCATATGGGCACTGAGGTTTCCAAGATCATTGATGCCTCTGAACATTTTCCTATACTTTGTACAAGAGCCTTTGAACGTATTTCTGCAAACAGAAAAGCTTCAATGTGCAACAGGTTTTTTTAGCAGCTTGCAGGACTGAGTTCTTGATGTGATTATTTGATTAAATATGAACTCTCATGATCAGTGAATGACATCACGGCCATCACTTTGAAGTTAACAGCCAAATTTGCATTGGCTTAAATCTGAGCAGGATCAAGGCAGCAGCATCAGGCCAACATCCCTTCCTGAATTGCCATATTTCCCTCTAAACCCTCACATCTCACTCCCTGCTTTTCATGAGATGGAGAAAGAAGAGCAAACGTTGGAAACTGATGTTTTCAACAGCAGCAGACTGTCACGCTTAACAAATTGTTCTAGTGTAGGAGTTTTACGTGGGCAACCCTGTCCTTGATCAGCTCCCACACTTCCCAGAGGCAGCAGGAGAAGCTGTGCACAAGGATGCAATAAGTGACCCATACATTTGCAAATGGAAATCTGCAAAAGGCCCTATTGAGAGAAGTGCTGAATTACTTTAGCAAAGTAATCCTTACAGACTTGGGTGGAAAACACAGAGCTCGTATTTCTTCGCTTCTTTGAATTTGAACTATAATTTATACTTGCAGAAAAAGAAAAATCTGGGATACATAAAGGCCATATTGGAAGCACAGTTTTTATCTCCGAGGCTAGCAGGAAATGAGAGGCAGTTAATGGGATTTTAACCAGTTTCTCACTTGCAATGAGTATCCAACACCAAGAAAACTTCCTTTCAAAACCTTTCAATTCCAAGGCTGCTCAACCGAGAATCAAAAGGCGTTGTGTGCGCAAACAACGCTCAGTTGTATTCTTCTGTGTGCTTGTTTTGACATTTAGTAAATGCTGGTGTAAAAATTCCCAAAGCAACGTGACTCTCACAACAAACACAACTGACAGAGCCTGGCTGGGAAGCACATAAAGACTGCAAATGTTCTGTGGTTACTCGAGAGACAGTGGTCAGGGATACGGGGGGTATCGATTTCTCTGCCTATTTTAAACACTTCCAGAGATGTGCTAAAATGTGTTAAAAGTTCTGCAGCAAACGATGTTTCATCTACATCAGAAAAGCTTGCGAAAGGGATTTCTGCCTAAGAGCCAGAAGGGATGGCTTGGTTTTGACCTTTGCTTCACGAAAGCACACGCTTTTAACTCTTTCCATCCCACTTTTGTTTGCTTTTTTTTTTCCCCAAAGATCAGCTGAACGATGCCCGGAGAAGCAGATCCCTCACAAACTTGGGCAGAGCTCTTGTTGCTTCAGCCCCAGAGGCAAAGGCGATGCTCCTGCCGGTGCCACCGACCGGAGAAACACACGGAATTCGGTTTAATTCCCCCGCTTTCTCCGCGGGCTCCTGCTTGGCAACTCGAAGTCGGGAACCAGAAGCGGCAAGCTCAGGAGAAGCGGCGGCGGGGGCAACGAAACCCACGCGGGGGACCACTTCTGCTCCCACCGCCCGCTGCAGCCCCCGGCGGACGTGGCCGAAGCGTCTCCGCCGGGATGCACCGGGAGCCAGCACCGGCCTCTCCCCGCCAAACCCCTCTGGGGGTGCTCGCAACCCCCCGTTCTCCAGACGCAGGTGCGCGGAGCCTCCCTGCGCTGCTCCGTTATCCCGGCGTGACCCCTCACGGTGGAAGCGGCGACCGGCCACACGGGGTGATCCCGGCCCCGACCAGCAGGCGGCGCCACTCCCAGGCGCGGCGGCCGCGCACGGCACCGAGCGGCCACTTCCGGCTGCAGCTGCGCGCGCCGCGCTGAGGGGACGCGGCCTCTGCCGCTGGGGCCGGGGCCGGGCTGAGGGGACGCGGCCTTTTTTTGGGGGCTCTCCCGTGACGTGGCTGCCACTCGCGGCGGCGGAGGGGTGGAGGTAGAGACAGAGACGGGGGATTTGGCGGGATCACGTGACATGGCGCCCCGGTTGGGCTGTGGCGGGAGGTACGGTGGCCGGGAGGGTTTCCCGGGCAACCGCGTCACGCCGCCGGCGGAGGAGGAGGAGGAGGCCGTGGACGAGAGGCCTCGTTGCAGCCCAGGGGCGAGGCAGGGCAGCTCTCCGCTTTCTCGCCCGTCTCCTCAGGCCGCCGAGCCGAGCTCTGCCCGCCGGCTTGCCCTGGCGGTGCCCCGTCCTCCCGCCTAGCCGCCCTTCTCCCAGCCTTCCCGCCCTTCTCCCAGCCTTCCCGCGCTGCCGGGCCCGACTCGCCCTTTCGCAAGCCTCGATTGGCCCAGCTGGGGCGGGAGAGGCCAGGTGAGCGGCGGGGGCCCGGCTGGGGTTGGGAGAGGCCAGGGGAGCGGCGGAGGGAGGCCCGGTAGGGGTTGGGAGAGCAAGCCAGGCTGGAGCCAGGGGCTGCTGCCCGGCACCGCCGTGTGCCAGCGCTGCTCTGGGGCTGCTCCTAGCGCTGGGGTGGTGCAGATGCTGCATGGAGTGTGTCAGCCTTCGTAAGCTTTCTGTGGTTGTAAAAGTATGATTGTTAAGAGGAATATTCGTCAGCAATCTGTCTACGTATTTGTTGTCCTTTTGGAATATAAAGTTCACTGGTTTTGGCTTTTATAAAAGGTAGACCAGAAGTCAGAAGAATCCATTTGTTTTTTTCAGGAAAGCTGGAATTAAGTATTCCCCACTCGCTGAAGCAGTTGGCATAGCTAGTAAATGGTGAAAGCATCTGATGTTTAGCATCTCGTGTTCTTTGATGTGAAAATATAGCAAGGGGACTGGATTATGTGTGTCATGAGAGGTAACGTTCTTAATCTTCTTACCATGTTTGCAGCTCTATTGTCCAAGTGCTTACATAAGGATCTCTCACTCCATTCAAAGCCTGGCTAGTCTGCTGTGATTGATTTCTTTCACTGCCCAAGTGTCGGGTGGTCTGTGGGTGAATAAGGAGTGAAAGCAGGAAGCAGTTGTCACAACTCACCTGTCACAACTGATTTACTAGGTAGGTAACAGTCCTGGGTACTCAGAAGGCTCCAGATTGGGAGATGTTTTATTTAATGGTCAGAACACTTCTACAGATATTTAGCCCTTTTATGTTTACACAGCACTTTGCAGCCTGGAAGATGTTGGGGTTAGTGGAATGCTGCTCTGCATATGCACTTTTGAAGGTAGCCATATGTGTTGAGCAGTGTGGTGTACAAAAGCCTTGTAGCATGTTGAGTGTGGGGTGTATTTCATACCTGAGAAGTCAATCCAGGCTGCTGGGGATGGGGAAGGGGGGCAAGTGCCATTGGCTTTCTGTGTCGGGGCAAATCAAACCAAATGGCATCCTCTCATCTTGAAAGACTTTCATGTATTTATTGTTTACTGAGTCCTAAGCACAGCAGAGATGATGAAACAAAATTTACCATGCCAGATGTCTCCAGTTTAAGAGAAAAAAAAAGGAATTAAGAGCCCTTCAGATGGTTGGCAAGTATTAATGCAGGATTTGTTGTTTGATCATGGACAAAATGCTTAATTGTGAGTAGCTAAAAGTGTAGTCTTTTGAAGAAAAATGTAAAGATGGTGAAAAGAATTGTATTTTATTTATCCTTCAAAGTTGGCATGCTGAAACTGTTGGTCTGGAAATTAGTATTTTGATTATAAGGGATTTGGGTAATTCAGGTATGTTTGCATTGATTGCCTCATTTGGTAAATAATTTAGATTAGGGGTGGGAGGAATCTCTCTGGAGATATTTTATTTTACTTGCTTACAGCTCTATGAAAGCAGAACATTTCTAGGCTACCTGTAATTTCAGAATGCTTTTAATCACCTATATTTTTATTTTCCTTTTTAAACTTGGCTGTTTGGAAGGGAACATCCAGTTGCAGATTATGGCTCACAGATTTACAGAAGAAGAATTAGATGAGCAGTTTGAAGAGTTTCTGAAAGAGGTATGTTTCAGAGTGAGGTCACATCCCTTTTTGCAGTTAATATTTATAACTCAGTATGGGAGGATATGAAATGAAAGAAGCAGGTGTGCCTTTATCACATAATTCACATAGCTCTCCAAAGTGTGGGTCTTTGCAAAGTCTGAACTTCATTGCTAAACTGAGTTAATCCTGTTTTTCTTTATTGAAATCAAGCTGGTTTGTGATTAAGTAAATATTTTGTCACTACTGGGTTGTGTCTTCAGAAGAAGCCCTTATTCTAGATTATTTTTTTTAATTTGATTTTATAACTTAGTAGAAAAGCTTCAAACTGATAAATAATGGAAAATGAGATCAAAAACCTCTGTGTAAGCACAAGCTGTTTTAAGAATGTCCTTATTTTTCTGTGCAATACCTAATTTCACTGAATTATACTTAAAAAAATCTTTTCTTAATCCTAATAAAAAGAGGTATGTTGTAGTGATTAGAAAACAGTCATTTGATTCCTTTTATTCCCCACTATTTTGGACAGTTTTGAGTACAGGCAAAATCATGCAAGTCTAAGTTTAACCATTATAGGATGTGGCCAAAATGCCCTAATTTGGTGTGTGTGCAATTACACACCTGTCATTTCATCATTTACCCTCTGCTCTGGGAGCAGTGCTGAAGTGAGAGAACAGAAAACCAAAATGCCCCCTGAAAATTAAGATTCACAAAGAATATAAAGGTAGATTTTGGCCTTTATTTTGATGATGTAGTTGAGTTTAAAATGTCAAGGCTGTCTTCAATCTTGCATGCCTTTGGCTCAGTCTCTTTCAGATGATTCACTTGGAAAATCTGAGAAAAAATCCAGCATTCTGGAGACACTGGGACAACCCAGGAAGAAAGAAAAGAAGAGAAAGGATTCAGTGCCCTGGTGGCTATCTGAGGAAGATTCAGATGGTGGTGGTAAATAAATAGTAACATCGTTCTGTGGGTTTGCTTTTGGCCACAGGGGGTCAGGGTAGTTCTTTCTCAGACACAGGCCTGCTTGCAGATGAAGTTGATGCCACTCGAGTGCTTTAGAGCATTGCAAGTTTGTCCAGTATAAAACTCAAATTAATTCCAGTATTTGTAAAGTTATCAGAGGAAAATAACCAATTTGTAGAATCTTACACTAATTACAGCATTTGTAGTAGGTTTGGGAAGCCCAGAAAAGTCTTTCACCAGCAGCTGATTCCAAGATGTCTGTCTGTTAGTATTCCCAACATTGCCCTTACCAAGCAGCATGGCCTGGGGGGAAGAAGGACTGTGATGACATGAGTGTGAGTTCAGTAATGACTTGGTCACATAGCTCTGGAAGGAACAATATTATTCACAAGCTTTACACCTCTACTTTTCCATTTCTTTATTGGTTTATTTTTGGGTAGTGAAGCCTATGAACAGTTCCTTTCTGCAGGGTCTTTGGCTCTCGTGGCTTCTTATTTTCTTGATTTGTATAAATGACAAATGGAGCTTAACAGAAAGTTCCATAAATCAGTTTTTCTTATGACAGTGTTCAAATACTGCTGGTAGTATCTGATTTTGAGCATAGCTCTGTCCTGGCAGTTAGTTACAAGTTAAAGGAGTTAAAAAAGGACATTTGTGCCCTTTAGGCATAACCCTAATAAGTATAGTCCCTGGCCTTTTAAGATGTTGCTGGAAAACTCAGATGCTTCTCATGCTATTAAAACCAAAACCCATTGGAATAAGCACTTACAGGCAGGATGGTCACAGGGTTTAGAGAAAAATGCTTGTATGTAGTGTTTTGTAATTACTATGCAAAGCAGAATCACAGAATGTCAGGGGTTGGAAGGGACCTTGAAAGATCATCTATTCCAGCCCCCCTGAATCAGAAAAAATAATGTGATTATATCATGTTTTTCCTATTCAAAACAATTTCACCACTTTTTATATTAAGAATGTAAACAGCATAGACTATTTCTGCTTCTCTGGCTGGGAAGTATAAAGTATATTTAAAAATAACTGGTTATTCTAGGCACATTTGAACTCTTGGTTCTTCTTCTCTAAACTGAAATGTGCAAATTATGATTCAAGGTACTTCCATATTTGACAGGTTAAAGATCTGCCTCTGCTGATGTCCTCTCTACTTGCTTTTGTCATTTCAATGATGAAAAGAATTGGATAATAAGGATTCCTGTCCTGTCTTGCTTGCCTCTCTGTTCATGCTATTTGTCTTGCTTTTCAAGATTTTCAAACAAGATTTGTTAAACTGAGAAAAGAGAAGAAACTGTTGGAAAGTCATGCTGAAATGATGGAAAATAGTGACCAAAAGAGTCCCCATTCAGATTCCCTGGCTGGTATTTGATGAAATATGCTTTATTTCATGCTATATTTTTATAGTTAGTGTGTTTCCTAGAGAAAATCCTTTGCAAATCATCCTTTTGACCACAGTGTTCTCCCTGAAAGCAAGCTGCCACTTATTTCCTTTATCATTTCCATAAGAAACTAATAACTGTGTGAACTTTTGTTCAATAATTGTTCAATCTGACATCACTCCCTATAGTGATGTAGTAGCACAAGACAGTATTGAGTGTAAGCCAGGGGAGGGGAGGAGTAACTTTGTAATCAGAATGTTTAGTAAACAGAAAATCTCTTCAAATTTTCTTTATTTAATTCTCAAAAATATTAATATTCATTATTATACTTGTTTAATTTCAATTACTACAGTGAGATAACTGTTCTACTTATTTTCTGCTGATGTGATTCTTCTCCCTTGGCTGCTCTGTGCCTGCTGCCCCTGGACTGGGAATGGTACAGCTGGTGTCATAATGACAAACAAAGCTGTGTGATCTACAGGATCACTTCAGGAAGTTTAACTTCAGATTCAGCCATTTATGGGAAGTCACTTTTTATGCCCTCTGAAGAGAAACTCCAAACAGTTTAGAGTTACAAACATTGATCCATTAAATACTTCAGTGCAAATGACAGTAGCAATTAACCTGTAGGCACTGGTTTAAATGTGCTTTTAGTGTTAGATTCCTTGATAATTTTTGGAAAGCCATGGCAGAGAAATATTTGGCACTTGGTCTTCAGATGATGTTGGTGATTTACTGTGTAGCCTGTAGAATATTTCCCTGTGTCAGCTTCCTAGAGCACACATGCTGTCCTGTTTTCATAAGCCTCATTTGCACAGGATAGCTGTAAAGCATCTAGGTCTGGGAGATCAGCACTGATACCCAATCTCTGTCTTAAATTCAGCTTCATATTTCAGTTATGAGCAATAAGGAGGACTTTTAAAGAAGAAATTTGAAATCAGTGCCAAAGGAACAGGGTGTTTGTGCTATTTGCAATGGAAGGCAAGCAGTCAGCTCTTCTAGTTTCCCAGTAAATGTGGGAGAATAGAAACTGGAGAAGAGATGCCTCACTAGTGGACTTGGACATCAGTTCAGGGAATAAAACCCCCATGCATTGTATCAGAATAAATTTAATATTCTTTTTTTCTTTTTTTTCACTGCACCTGTCATGTTCACCAGTTTCTTTTAGTCACTTTGGGTGCTTCTGAGCTGTGTTAGCTGCTGGTCACATTTCTCCATGGTCTTGTTTCTAGGTGGCAGAAGTATTTGGTCTGATCCCCTAGACTACTCTTGTGTTAGGAGTTTCATCTGAGTTTAGAAGCCCCCTCCACCCTGATAAATTGAAGAAGGAAAAGTCTTGTACAGTGCAGCTGGCTAGCCTAAGGTAGATAAAGTGTACAGGGTGACCATCATCAAATATCATGAGAGCAGTTTTCAGCCTAGCTACCACTAACTTAAAACTTAATTCTACTTGTATTGTAGTACTATGGGGTTTTTATGTACCTGTGTTTTTCCCTTTTTCTTTGAACTGATCTAGATGCTTTCTTTCAATGCTTGTAGTACAAAACTTAAAGTAGTTGTACAAGTTTTCTTTGTTTTCAGGTAATATATTGAGCTCCTAGAAAAGTGTATTGGAATGTAAGGTATATGGTAACAAGGAATTTGGCCTTTTAAAAATAAAAAAGAAGAGAAAACAGAGCTTTGTCCTCAGAATTTATAACTATCAACTTATAATTTTAATTATAACTAGATGATAGATAATGGAGTCTACAAGAAATTGTACTGCATTACTTTTTCAGAGGTCTCAATTTGAATTCTCACACCTTATTTTTCTCTTTATTCCCTGTCCATTACATATAAACACTTATAAATGTGTGTAAACACTTATAAATGTTTGTGTACACTTAGAAGTAGTTCACCCTAAAACCTTTTCTAGTGCCTCTCGCAGCAAGGCTTTGTCTAAATTCCAAATGCTGGAAAAATTTCATAAGGACAAGAAAGATGCTTACCTAAACAAAGAAGAAGGAAGCCTCACTTCTGATAGTCCAGACAATACTGAGGGTAACAACTTTCCTGTGTTTTATATGATACAGTAGGAGACAATGGCTCCATTCTGACAGCCCTGCTCAGATTAAGGAGAAAAAAAAAAATTGCTTTTTTAAATAGATGTTTATCACTGTAGGTTTGAGGCTGCAAAACAGAGACTTGTAAAGAATCTAAGTATAGGTGGATATGCTTTAAAGGCAGGCAGAAGGGGCTTGGTACTGCTTTTTGTCCAGCAATACACTGCAATATTTGGCTCATAGGGAGGTAGATAAGCAGGGTCTCTCTGGGAGCAGAATTCACACATAAGGTGGGTAAGGTGATGTTGAACCCTCACAATGACATTCCAGCAAGGAGAGCCTGTTGTAGTTGCATGAACATACAGAATGGAAGAACTGGGTGTTCATCAGTGGCCTTTAAGTAACTTTGGTTAGTTTCTTTTTTCTTGAAAGCATTTTATTTTGAACAAATTAAATGTTGCTGTTAGGCCAGTGGCCACAATTGTCAGAAATTAGTGGTTCTTTCTCTGGGTTAGTAAATCAAACAAAATGAACTGACCTTTAACAAAGAAATATTAATTTCTTTATAGGGTTTGTGTGTCTGATTGGCTTCCATCAGTAAAGTTACAGTCAGTTTTTACAGTTGTTATATTTGCCTCGTGCTGAACTGTGTGCAAATATTAGGGATAGAAAACCAGTGTGTATAATAGTCTAATTAAAGGTTGACATATCTCATAATAAAAATGGAAGTCAAAGGAAAGTGATTTCTGAGACTGTATCTGAAGTTGCAACATGAGATTAAAATTGGTGGTTCTGGAAGATAACTGGAAGACTGAAATGTCTTTTAAACTAGTTTTTAGATGACAGTCAAGAATATTGCAACTTTTCTTCCTAGGAATGCCTGGAGCCAGTAGGAGCTTTGTGAAGACACAGAGCACTTCCCAGCCTGTGGCAGAAAGTGATGAGAATGTGCATGTGGAAAAGAGGCAGCTGCAGAGAAGTAGTGATGTTGCTGTCTCCTTAAGTGGAGACAGCCTGGAGACAAATGGTGAGAACTGAGAGCACAAACATTTAATGAAGTTAGCTAATTGGGAATAAATCACTGTTACAAGCAGTTAACTTCAGTTCATTGCAAGTTGGGGTTCTTGGTTTCATCAGCTGCAGCTCTTGAACTGAAGGCTCATGGTGGTAGTTTGTGGTGATTTTACTCTATTTTCTGAGTCTGTCTGTAGTTGTTAACTATTATAAGTGTTCTATGTGGATGTCACAGCACAGACACAGTTTATTCTTTGTCTTGAAATTTAAATTCAGGTTTAGCTTTTTATTCTTTATCTTGAAATTTAAATTCAGTTGTAGCTTCTGGGCCCAATCAGAGTATCATGGCAGTTGGATTGGATACCTTGGAAGAAGAAGAAGAAAAAGAGATCTTCTTTGCTGAACTGGAACGAGAAGCTTCCTCTCCTGTTGATTATTCAAGATTAAATAAAGAGCTGGATTCCACTGATTCTGTCATCCTGGCACCATTTGTAAGGTAACTTGGAAGAAAAGTTGCAGACTGTACTAGTGGCTACATGGCACTTGGCTGTGGCTGCTGTGGGCCATGTTTGGGGGACAACATTGTGTGTGATTTAAATTAGTTTTTTGTTTGGTTATTGTGGGGTTTTTTTAAGATATAGACAGAAAGTAGCTTAATAAATAGAATCATAGAAAGCTTAGGGCTGGAAGGGAGCTCCAAAGGTCTCTAGTGCAGCCCCCTGCAGGGAGGAGGGACACCCTCAACTAGACCAGGCTGAAGAAAGAAGGTGAGAGGATGACTTGGTAATGAGTGGCCACAGCTCCACAGGCTGGTGCAATACTAACTCAGCACTAGCAAGTTGATTTAACATCCTGAATTGTAAGACATAACTAAATGAAGGGTTAACAACTGATAATAACAAGGACATAGAGCAGGAAAGATTCTGTGTCCCCTTAGACATGATACAAATGAATCTAGAGGAAAGATGTAAAATATTAATAGACTGGGGCAATCCATTTATAATCATTTCTGGGAAAAAATCAATTGTATGTGAGAGAAATGGATGAGGGGCCACTGTTGCTAAGAATGCTGACTGCAGAGAAAACTTCCAGTGTGAAAACAGTTGGAGGATCAGAATTCTGGATAGCTCAGGGTAAGAAAGAAAAAAAGAATTATTTGCTGTCTGAGAAGTGACTGAAATGTTCACTTTGTTTCTCAGAAATGCAGAAACTGAAAAAGAAAATGAGGAAGAATCTGCAGATGAAGAGAAATGTGGTAATAAAATCTTTATAAATCATTACATTGATTTTTAATTTATTTTTTTTTTAACTCTGCATACACTAAGAATTGTGTGAACTTCATTAAACAATAACAGAAAGGAAAGCTGGGGATTAGTGCTGCAGTTCAAATGCAGTCTTCAGAAGACATCCCAGCAGGGTTTCAGGGGCTGGTGTAAGATTTTCATTATTTGTAGTTGGATGCAGTTTAAAGATCTGGAAACTACTGCAGTCTTGTGGCTTGTTGCCTGTGGAGCTAGTGAGAAAAGTTGACTCTTTCTAGGTTTTATATTCACAAGACAGTGCAACATCCTCCCTGAACTTTATTGTGCTGAGCAAGATGTAGAGAAATTGACTTCTGGTTGTAGTGACTTCTTGACTAGTTTCAGTACCACATCCAGTCTCCAAACCTTGCTGTTGCCTTTGTGAAAGGATTAATAGTTCAAATAGAATAATTAAAATAATAATTAAAAAAAATAGTTAAAGGAACCTGTTCTTAGATGAGAGACTGGGTAAAGGGAAATAGCTTTCCCTTGCTGCTTTATATTCCTTATTTAATTGATGTTTATTTTACTCTTCAGACAGTTACAGTGAAGATTTTGAAGAAGAAACAGATACTAAACCTGCCTTTAAAACTGAGGGAAGTCAAGAGAATCAAAGCATTGCAGGAGTTGATTTATGTCCTCAAGAAGAACAGGTATAACTTAAGAAATGTTCTATTAACTTGCATGAATTGTAAAAGCTCTGCAATGTATAACTGTAAATATAGTGAACATACTACATATATAACAGTCAATATATTATAGTGAAATATAGCACATATTATATAATATGTACTGTGTGAAAGAAAAGAATACCATGTTCCTGAGACTATATTTGTTCTAAGAACTGTTCTTAGGTTTTGGCCATCTTCTAAAGTTCATTTGGGTTTTTTTGTTTAGTTTTTGTGTTGGTTTATTTTTTCATCCCCATAAATTAAAAAAGTTTTCATTTTTTTAATATTTTATTAGGAAGAAGCAAATACTGGCATGCTGGATAAAGGTAAAAGATAAGCTTTGAACAGTAGTGGAATACTGAATGTAACTTTTGGAGGCTTTCTTACTTGATTTTGACATTTTTACTCTGGCTGTTGGACTGAAAGGGTTTAAAATTAATCTACATGTTAGCACTTCAAAGTGATCATCAGTCTAATATTTGATTTAACTACATATAGTGTAGTATTTGATTTTACTACTTATAGTCAGTACTCAGATTTTGATGCTTGCAATCAGTGTTCATCCATTTACCATTCCTGGGATTAAAATTAAGCCATGTAGCATTTTTTTGCATGTTTAATACATCAAGATGAACTTTGGTACACATCTAATTCCAGTGTAGATAGAGCATAAATGAGAGAATTCTGTTTTCTTTAACATTTATTTTCTTGGTTTTAGTTGTATTACTTGACTCACGAGACTCAACTACAGAGCTTCAACAGGTGGTTGAAACATCTGATGCAGCTCCAGGTGAACACTGTCTGCCTGAAGAAGTCAGTGGAATTGAAATGAATGAAGCTGGTAAGGATGGCTTTTTGTAAAAACAACCACCTACAAGCAAAAAAAAAAACCAACCCAAACCCCAAAATCTCACTTTAGTAGAGTAGATGTCTGTTGTCTTCACTTGTTCTTAGGTTATCAGTGAACATGAAGTCCTTGGCTTCATTTGTTACTAGAAACCAAGGGCTTCATGTTCACAACAAATCTTGAAAGGTGGAGGAAATATTTCAAGAAAAAATAGTCACGTGGCTGCTAAAAAGGCACCTTTTTACACTTGGTTATAATAAAATTGCTTTTGACATTGCAGTGTAATTTGAAATACCATCTCCTTTGGTTAGTTATCATAGTCTTCTTCTTTGGTGGCATTGAACACATAAAACACATTCTCAACACATAAAACACATTCTCCACACATAAAATACATTCTCTTACCAAGTGTTTGCCACCCAGATTGAATATGGCTTTGATGGCAACTGTTAAAATAATTACATCACAACTCAATTTTAATACTGATATGATGTTGAGGTGGGCAGGGGAGTGGAGAGGAGACTGTGCAGTTTGTACAACCTACCTTGGGAACTGTTTAATTTTATAGTAAAAACAGGATTTCAGGATACAGAAATCCTGTAGTGTCTCTTACAAGCCTGCATTTTTCACAGGCACCTCCTATGGACAAACCATCAGTGACATGGAAGCTTTACACCAAGCCTACCATCATATTGACCAGTCTTTGGGAGACACTGGTGAGCAGAACCTGCAGGATTCTGCAGTGGCAGGCTCTGAGTGCTTAGTGCAGAGTGCTTCACCAAATGATGCTGTCTGTTCCAAACAAATGTCAGCCACTGAATCAGGTAATTCATGGAATCACAGAGTGTCAGGGGTTAGAAGGGACCTAGGAGATCATCTAGTCCAACCCCCCTGCCAGAGCAGGGGCACCTAGACCAGGTCACCCAGGAACAGATCCAGGGGGGGCTGGAATGTCT